>PVJI01001179.1:0-196071 GCA_004026765.1 Micronycteris hirsuta | reverse complement strand
CCATAAATGAAGTAAAAGAAGGTAGAAGCAGAGGGAACCATTCCTAACTCATTCCAGGAGGCTAGCATTACCCTAACACCAAAAACAAAGACATTATAAAAGAAAAAGAAAAAAGCTGCAGACCAATATCCCTCATGAACCTAAAGGTAAAAGGCCTTAATAAAATACCAGCAAATCAGATCCAACAACGTATAAAAGGAGTTATACAACATGACTAAGTGGGATTTATCTCAGGTCTGTAAGGCTGGTTCAACATTCAAAAGTCAATTAATGTATTCCATCACATCAATAAGCAGAAAAAGAAAAATCACATGATCATATCAATAGATGCAGAAAAAAGGATTGACAGAGAAAGCATTCACCAGCCTGGAATTCTGAGGAAGAAGAATTATCATGAATGGGGGTGCCCATTTATGATAAAATCTCTCAGTAAGACAGGAATAAAGGGGAACTTCTTCAATTTCATAAAGAATGTCTGCAAAAAAAACCCCGCTGTTAACATTTTACTTAATGGTAGGAAACTTGAAACTTTCTTACTAAGATCAGGTGCAAGGCAATGCTGTCCTCTCTCACCACTCCTTTTCAACACCATATTGTAAGTCCTGGCTAGTGCAATAAGACAAGAAAAGGAAATAAAATGTATACAGACTGATAAGAAAGAAACAAAACTTTTTGTTTAGTGATGACATGGTCATCTGTGTAGAAAACCCAAAAGAATAAAACAAATCTCCTAGAACTATTAGGTAATTACAGGATTCAAGGTTAATATACAAAAGTCAATTGCTTTTCTACACACCAGCAATGAACAAGTGGAGTTTGAAATTTAAAACAATACCATTCCCATTAGCACACCCAAAGATGAAATGTGTAGGTATGAATCTAAAAAATAGGTACGAAATCTACACCAGGAAAACTGCAGAGCCCGACGGGTGAAATGAACGGAGAAATGAGTGGGTGCTGGGAACAGTGACTCGGATGGTGGCAGCGAACACGATGGTGACAGAGGCGACGTTGTGAGGGTGGTGACAGTAGCTGGTAGTGGTAATGGTGAGAATGGTGATGGTCTTGGTGGCGGCTTTGGGATGGTGGCTGGTAGTGGTGACGGTGGTGATTGTAATTGTCCTTATAAAATGACAATATCATAAGCTGAAAGGTTCTTGAGGGAAACACCTCTCCTATGTGGGAAGTCTCTTTAGGGAAAGAATCACGTTTAGTTCTGTGTTTCTAACACCTTAGATTGTACCTGGCACATAGTAGGCCTTCCATAAATGTGCACTGAGTGAGGAAGGAAGTGACGGAGCCCATACGCCCAGGCATTTCCAGGGAAACATTTAGCGGGAGGCCATGCTCATAAATTTCCACCAGGGGTCGCCCTTCTTTCCAGAACTGGGCACCCCCAGGCCCTGCACAGCCGGCCGGCAGCAGCAAGGTTCTGCTGGGGCTGGTGATACCTGAGAATGCTGTGGACCCAGAAGACAGAGGGCAGGGGTGGGGATGGACTGCATCCAGGAGGAGGCAGGGGGAGAGGTGTGAAAAGCCTCACCATAGTAGACTGCATGAGGGTGGAGTCTTGAGGCGTGGGTTTCCGGAGCCAACTGGGAACACTTGAGAGAGTCCATGCACCGTCCTGGGCCTCAGTTTCCTCATCTGCCAAGTGGGGGCAATAACGCTATGACAGGAGGGAGGGAGGTTGCCAGACCCTATCGGATAGTTGATGAGGGCTTGATTTGCTCCTTTCTTTGCTTGTTTCTAAGTTGACCTCTGCCCTGCCTTCCCTGGAGAAGGCCAGGGCGTGGCCAGACCCCCCACCTCACTGATTCTGTGTCTCTGAGCAGAACTGAAATGCAGATTCACCAGCCTGGGATGCTGAGGAAAAAGGGACAGAGAATGAGGAGTGAACGAGATAGTCTGGGCTCCCAAAGCTGTCAGAGCACCAGGGGCCCCGGAGGACCGCACCTCTGGGTGAGTCTTCCGTGGCTGTGTGGGGCCACCCTGGCGGATTAGAGACCTTTCCCGAGAGACAAATGTGCTGGAGTAAGGGGATGAGGTAGGTGGTGTCGGTGCCGCTCCCCTCGTCTCCTCCTTGGCTGTAGGACTCAGGTGAGTCCTTTCTCCTGTCCGGGCCATTCTCTCTGTGAAGTGGGATGGGCCCAGGTTGGGAGTTTTCAAGCAGATCTTGAGCTTCCAGCCATCACCTGTGGAAGTCAGGAGTGGAGGCAGATGAGCAAAACTAACAGGGTCAGCCCTTTGGACCACTGGTCCCCTGCAGTGACTCAAACCAAGGTCCCCTCCAAGTGCAGGTCTTACGGATGCTGCAGGTTCTCTCTGGGCTCTCCTCTGTCCTCCCTCAGCCCAGACCTCCCCCTGCCCCCGGGGGCTAGGTACCAAACCTGACAAGCAGCTCAGGGAAGGCCAGCACTGCAGGCCCTGCAGACTCAGAGACCAAGAGCAACCACACGGGACAGTCTGAACACACAAATTCCTAACTAAAAGCGGCCGTGGTGGTAGCCACGTCCTAGGCCTGCAGCTTCCTTGACAAAGGTCAGTCTTTACCTTAGCCAAGCCTGTCTATTGTCTTTTTGCATCTGAGATAACAGACCTTTGACGTGTCAGAGCAGTTCCCTTTTCCAGACCCCTCAGGGCACACCCACCAGCCCAGGGCGTGAGCCCACAGAACCCCTAGTTGTAGCTTGCTCCCCAAATACCTTCTCTGTGTGCTGCAGATGTTAACTATTAACTGTCTTGCACTCATCAGTGTAAAAGCGTGTGTCTCTCCGCTTTACCTTTTATGCAATCCCAGAGGTTTCCCCACTTTGCTTTCCTCTGCCCCTTAACCTACCACCAATGACTTTCATGGAACTCTGCTTATGTCCCTCCTTTGATTCTAACGTAGAAAATAAGCTGCAGTACTGCCGTTCTCCGGAGCATTTTTTCAACCTGTTGAGATTCTTTTTCCCAGTAATTGACACGATTTTGTCTCAAACAAACTCATTAAAGTCCTCTACAGGTTTGGGTGTTTCTTACTCCAGCACCGGCCTTTCCCCACACTCAGGCCCAGGGATTGGGAGACTTGGGAGGGAGCCCATGGAAGGGGCCACCAGCTTCACCCATCACTTCTTGTAGATGGGGAAACTGGTTGAGAAGGGAGCAGGGACTAGTCCAAGGTCACCAGGGCCTAGAGGCAGAGCTGGGGCTGGAAGCCAGGCCCCTGACTCCCAGGCCTGAGCTGAGTTGTCTCCACCAACCCACACCCCGCCTCTGCCCCTCCCTGCAGAGCCGTGCACCAGGCCACCTGTGAGTGGCCAGATGTCTGTGGGTGCTGCACCTGGTGTTGGGCCCAGCGGGACACTGGCCTGCCTCCAAAGGTGACTGCCCTCGCAGGGGCTAATTAACCCCAGGCCAGGCCTGCTGCAGCTCCCAGGATGCTCCCAAGCTGCAACCTAACCCCAGCCAGCCTCTCACTCCTGGAGCAGGGGTGAACTACCCTCCCAGTACCTGCCAGGGTCATGGTCCAGACCCACCCAGCCCTGGCTTCTCCTCTAAACCCATCTCTCTGCTCCTGACCACTCTCCTTCAGCTGCTCCTTCATTTCCTAGAGAAGGAGCAGGATCACAGTGAAGCAGAGACAAGCCCAGAGGAGGCCTGTCCCAATTCCCCACCCAGCATGCCACATGGCTCTTTCTCTGCAGAAGGGCACCCCAGAGGCTGGGTCAAGGCTCTGCTCCTGCTTCTACTGCCTCCCCGCTGTGTGACCTTGAGAAAATCACTTCCCCTCTCTGAACTTCAGTCTCTTCATCCCTAACAGAAATAATAATAGTTGTTGATAACAAGAGGGTTCTTTGGAATATTAAATGAGATAATACGTACAAGCAGCTAGCACCTTAGGTGCTATTGTTAAATCACTTTATTCTTTTTTCCGGGGGCTCCCAGTGAAAGGAATCACCCAAGTAGGCACTATTCACATGGAATGCAGCACTAGGGGTGCCCCTGGAGCTGTACCACCCATCGGTCCAGCCAGCATTCCCCTTGGGCTAACCTAACTGGGTATCTGTTGGCGTCTCTTGTACTCACTGGAATTCTGCCATCTTGTGGACACATTAGGAATTACCGGTGCTCTATTTAGTTACTTTATTTCACACCCACCTGGCCGGGCCTCTGAAGAATGCACAAGGCCCAGTAAGACCCAGACCAGCCCTGAGTTGCTCAAACCACTCAACCGTGCATGCACAGGAGCACAGGCTTGTCCACTGAAACTTCTACCAACCCTGCCTCCAAATGAAGCCTGGTCAGGTCCTCTACACATCTCGGCCACCTCCAGCGCAGCCACCAAACCGTCTCACCGGGACAGCTGTGGTGCTCCTGCTTCTTCTAGTGTGCCTCCCAGTTCGTTCTCAGCCAGCATCGGGGTTGTCTGTCAGAGAAGAGCCCCTGCTGCTGCCACCTGCTGCACACCTTTGTCTCGGTTGGCCTTTAGGCCCTGTCACCTGCTCCTCCCTCCCACTCACCATGTGCCAGCTGCACTGGCCTTCTCTCCATTGTCCGAAAGCACCAGATCGGTTCCTGCACTGGGACCCTGGCATTGGCTGCTCCCACCGCCTGTTATGTGTCAGCTCAGGTGTCTTTTCAAGGAGGCATCTGTAAGGGCCCAGAGGTGGCCCTGCCCCTCCCCCAGTCTCATACTCACAGCTCTAGCCATCAAAAATCATCCTGCCCTGCTTGTTATCTCTCACCTGCCCACCAGTGGGCGCTCTTTGTGAGTACAGGACCGGCTGTGAGCCTAGAACACTTCTGGCCTTCGGTAACCACTCAGGAAATGTGTTGCTTGATTGGAAGAATAAAATGAATGAACGAATCCAGAAAGGGCATTTTACTCCCTTTTGGGGTATTTTGGGTACATAAATCCAAAGGCAGTCAGAGCGGAAAAGCTCTAAGTAGCTCATAGACCAGATGGTCCATCAACTTAAAATTTCTAGGCCCCTTCAGCCCGAGATTCTGATTTGGTAGGTTTGAGGAGGAGACCTGGAATACGTAGGGTTCCCCCCCCCACCCCTGCATGTGCCCCAGGTGATTCTGATGCTGTGGCAGTTTAATCCAGTTTCCCTTTCACAGGTGGGGAAACCGAGGCTCAGAGAGGGAGCAGCTGGCCTGAGAGTACGCAGAGGCGGCGGCGGCACCCTGTTCGTGAGCCATGTCAGCTCAGCGAGCCTGAGACATGAGATGCAGGAAACGGTGAGGGGCGCGTAGGTTCCTGCTGCCTGGGTGCAGCTAGACAGCGGGGGCCAATCAGGACTGGGGCGGGGAAGCCAGGCACCAGGGAGCAAAATGTGAAGAGGCGCTTCTCTGTGTGTGCGAGAGCCCGCCCACCTGGAGCGCCTCCTTCGATCTGTGCCCCGGCGCCTGGCTCGCCTCACCCTGGTCGCAGCTCTGGACCCATCCCTCAGTCTCTCCCCTAGCCTAGAATCTTCTGGAAAGAGGAGTTTGGGGGCTGACTCCCTACTTTGATGGCAGCCCCAGGGGGATCTCGGGGATTTGATTTCTTTGACTTCTCCAGGCCTGGAGACCCCGCTGAGCGAGAATCCCCCACCCTGGGTTCCTCGTGATTTCTGACACACGAGCACACTCCTGCCTCGGGGCCTTTGCACTTGCTTTTGTCTCGGAGCCAGTGCTCTTGGCTTAGGGATTCACATGGCTCATGCCTTTGCTCCCTTCAGAGTTTTGCTCACATTCACATCAACACCGTCCCTGGCCATTCTGGGTGAGGTAACGACCCCTTCTCCATGTGCCTTGCTTCGCCTCCGTGGCCTGTGACTGCCATGTGTTTCCTTTACCTGCTGTCTGTCCCCTCCACCAGGGCGTGAGCTCCATCAGCCAGGGACTCGTCTGCTTCTTCTGCATTTTTTAATGTCCAGCACCAGAACGATGCCGGGCACGGGGAAGGAGCTCAGGGGACGTGCATTAGAGCCATGAATGGAAGGAGAGCAGGACGCTGGGGCCGCGGCCTGTCGTGGGGAGCAGTTTCCAGTGAGGCTGATACTGTTATTTCATCTTCACTGTATTTATTTTTCTGGTTACCTTTGATTTCTTAAGGCAGATGATACTGACTTTTTTCATTTGTGGAAGTGATTTAAAGTTTCCTGTTAGAACAAATGTATTTAACTGGGGAAAGTACATTTATTTAAAGAATAATATTCAGTCAATAAAGTTTCAGGGGGTAGGTGCACATCGCAGAAGATAGGAAGGGGGGGACCAGAGGGACCGAGGCTGCGTGGTGGCTGGAGTTCGGGCCTCCCGTGGGACAGCTAGGGCAGCTGAGGCCCCGAAGCCGGTGACTTGTTCAAGGTCACACAAGTTAATGACAAGGTGAGCACTTAAACCTTGGTCTTCTGATTCCAGGCACGGGTTTCCCATTTTTCTTCTAAATTCCCTTCCTTCCTTCCTTCTTCCCTCCCTCCCTCCCTCCATTCCTTCATTCCTCTCTCTCTTTCTTTCTTTCAAGATTTTATTTATTTTTAGAGAAAGGGGGAGGGAGGGAGAGAAACTTCAAAGTGAAAAAGAAACATCAATCAGTTGCCTCTCACTCACCCTCAACCTGGGACCTGGCCTACAACCCAGACATGTGCCCTGACTGGGAATCAAACCAGTGACCTTTTGGTTGGCAGAGCAATACCCAGTCCACGGAGCCACACCAGCCAGGGGATTTTCCTTCTAAATTTTCTATTTCACCCATCCGTGGAGATGTAATGGGAAAGGGGACGCGCCACAGGCAAACTGGGCTGGAGACATAGGCCTGGGACATTTTTAAAGTGACTTTATCTCCATCATCAGGGCAGTGCCCGGCATGCGGAGCTTGTTAGATGCATGAATCAGACCGAGGACAGGAAACCTGGAACCTCGTGTCCTGCCTCCGTGAGCACCCAGTGCTGCAGGGGAGTGAGCCCAGGTCCACAGCAGCAGAGCCAGGCTGCGGGGGGAGGCTGCCGCTGCAGCATTGCGAGTAGGCACCCCAGGACAGAGGAGCCATGGAGGTGGTGGGCGCTGCAAATCGGGAGGCGGGCGTGCCCTTTGGGACCGGGAAAGGCTGGGCCACATGCAGGGGCGCATGGGGCAGAAAGTGGGAGGATTCCTTCTTCCTGAGGATGCCCGTGGCTTCGTTCTCTACGGCGCGTGGGGGTGGGGGCTCAGGCCCTGCATCCCACTGCTCTGGCTCTCACCAACACCATCCTCTTCCTCTCCTTCCCGCCCCAAAGGGCTACGTCAAAACCAATGAACTCTCTGCGGGGCGCTCACTGTACCTTCAGGGCCTTGGGCGGAGCTTAGAAAATGCTGATGGCTGGCCTGTTAGGGTCAGGGTCAGGTTCAAGGATGGTTTCAGACAACCAGAATGTCTGCTCTGCACGTTTCCCGGTCACAGCTTTCTCAGGATGTCTGTCTGCATTTCACCGAAGAGAGTCGGTGACAGGAAAGGCCCTGCCTGCTCAGGGTTGGGACAGGAATGGGGGAGGCTGGGAGGCGGACTCAGGAGGCTGGAGAGGGCCCGGGAGGAAAGGGCGAGGGAAAGGTCTCAGAGGGTGAAACCCATCGCTGTGACCACACAGCTGTTGGGGCAGGGTCGGATTGAGGCCAAGTGTGTGGGTCCCGCACACTGTGATCCACTCATGGTTTCCAGCTGCTTCCAGTTTCAAGAGTTAGAAATTCACTTGGCTTGGCCAGGCCTTTGAGACATGACAGCTTCTCCTGGCATTGCTGCTGAGTTGGCCCTCAACAACTCAGGACTGACCCTGAGCCTCAGGCTACCCTTCTGCACAATGGGGAGAAAGTCCCAGTTCATCTCCTATAGGTCTAGTGGAATTGTTCTTATTTCCATTTTATTCCCCTTCCAATTATTTTGATTACTCCAATTCCTCAGCTGCCTGGCTCACCGTCTAGAGGCCGGGGGACACCTGAGGACAGAGCAGACACCCCACCCCCACAGGAGGCTTGGCGAGTGGGGTCTCAGAAGCCAGGCCTCAGGGCTCTGCTGAAGCGTGGGGAGCTCTTGCCCAGGGCGCCAGCTGAGAAGGATTTATGGTTTGGCCTGCTATGTGGTGAACTGCTAAATATGCAGATTACGGGTACAAATCCGGGGGTGGTGGGGCGGGCAGCCAGACGGGGTAGGGGCTTGCTGGAGGTCTAGCTGCAGGCCCATGTGTGCCCTGGGGGAGAGGGGGTTGGCTGCTCCAGATGGGCCTGCACATGTGCCTGTGGGAGGGGGGAGGCTGCCCACCATGGCCTCCTCCCCCCACCACCCTCCTCGGGGCCTCCAAGCCAGGCCAGCTGACTGTTCTACCCCCAGGCAGCAGCCGCTGAAACCCTCCTCCTGCTGGCTCCTTTGAGGGTCTGGGGCAATGAGAGAGATCAGTGGGGTGGGGAGGAGGGAACATTTCAGTGTTCAGACAGGGAAATCAAGGCACAAAGTCATAGAGTTATGTACCCAGGCCACTCAGCAACTTCGGAACTGAGTCTGAAACCAAAGGCTGGTCTCTTGGCTCCTGGGTGGCACTGGGCAGGAGCAGGGATGACTGAGACCACGGCAGCTCAGGCTACGTCCCAAACAGCCCTGCACACTGGGGTGGTCACTGCTGCCCTGCCCATGACCACCACCATGACACTCATGCGGCCTCTTCTGCAGAGCTGGGGAGGGTGGCCTCAGCGAGGAAGGGAGCTCAACACAGGGACACAGGGGTGGCACCTCTCCTTCGATTAGCTCGGAGTTTCATAGCAAACAAGCTGGGTTGCCAGAGAGAGAGGAGAGGAATCAGGACTCAGTCCTGTTTTAGGGACAAGGTCAGGACGATGGAACTAGAGAAGGGGCGGAGAGCCGAGGCTATTGTGTAGGGAGAACCAGGCAGAGAGAGGGGCAGCCATTCGTTCAAGGAACACAGCAGCTGGACGGACTCACAGTGAAGGGACCTGCTTGGGGTGGAAGGCGGCGCTGCCGAGTGCTGATGTCTGAGCCCCCTTGTCCCTGGTGAAGGTGCAGCTGTGGCCCGTGTCCCCTCCTGGCTCCCAGCACCTATGACCCATCCTGAGGATTATGCAGATTAGGGGTGACTGGTGTTTTGCGCCCCATTCAGCCAATCCCCCTTCTCTCTCCAACTCCCAGCAGTTCCAAGTCATGGGAGCCCCACCCAGTGTCCCTGACCCCAGTGCAGAGGAAATGGGCCGACGGACTTGGCTGTCCCGGCTTCCTGCTTTGGCGTCCTAATGGGGACCGAGGTGGCACAGAGAAGTGGACCGTCG
Organism: Micronycteris hirsuta; assembly: GCA_004026765.1. Taxonomy (NCBI): domain Eukaryota; kingdom Metazoa; phylum Chordata; class Mammalia; order Chiroptera; family Phyllostomidae; genus Micronycteris; species Micronycteris hirsuta. The sequence goes on along the minus strand of PVJI01001179.1, from coordinate 186,792 downwards.
AAGCTCGAAGTGTCAGGGGCTTGGGATGTCAGGCAAATCCATCAATAGGAAATAAGAAACAGAGTCAGAAACACGGGGGCCCTGGGAAACAGACCCCATTCACGTGTCTGAGCCAACAGGATGTCCCCAGGACGCTGGGGTTTCCTCGGGGAAAAGGGCACTAACCAGACCCTGCCCGTGACGGGGAAGCGGATGGCCACGGCTGGGCGCCCTCTGCCCCGACCCACCCCCCCTACCCCTTCATCGCAGGGTTCTCACCCAGGGGCCCCCACGCTTGGAACCCTCCCTCCCCCCGCCCCCATCAAGTCCCACTCTGTGCGTGGCTTTGGGGGAGGCATCCTCAAGAGCGGAGGAAACCCAGCGTGAACCGGGAACCCAAGGGGCCCAGGTATGAGTTTGGGTCTCTTTTGTTGGCGGTGTGCTGGTGGACAGGTGACCTGACCTCTCGACTCTGCAGAATAAGGTAGCTGTATGCCGTACGCGTAGTAGGCATCACCCCCTTCATTTGTTTCCTCTTGAGAGGAAACGTCTGCTGTCCCGGCCATCAGTTGCCAATGTCCCGAAGGCTCCTTCTCCCTGCAGCTGGCGTCTTCCCCAGTGGTAACAAGGCCTTAGGGAAGTGACTAAGTAGCAACAGTAGCTACCGGGCCCTGCGCTGGGTGTTTCCACCACTGCTGAAGACACCGAAGCACAGAGAGGTAAAGTCACTTTTTCAAGGTCACACAGCAACTAAGAGACTATGGAGACTCAAGTCCAGATCTGTGCAAGTCGAAGGTCTTTCCAATCCACCCTGCTGCCTGCCTCTTCTGATGAATCATAGACAAATTCTAGACGTAAAAAGGTCAACAAGATGGGGGGCACTGGGTCCTTAGGTTTGAGGGTGCAGGCTGGTGGGGCCTGGAGAAGGGAAATGGCATTCTGCAGAGAGGGGGCGCCAAAGGCCGAGTTTGTCTCCTCCCAGTTCACAGAACTGGGTAGGCGAGGGCCAGAGACGGGCCCACACCTTGGGCCTCCGTGGGTGCAGCTTTTTGCTCCCAGGAGGGCAGGGATTTCACCTTTGCCTCCAGGAAGCTGGGCTCCTGAGTTTTCAGAAGAATCTTTGAGCGTCACAGACTTTGGCCCCGCCCCTCTGAGTGAGCCACGAAAGGAGGGCTTTTATTCTGGGAAAGGAACAGGGCCCCCCACCCCACCCCTGCCCGTGTCCTTGCATTGCATTTAGCAGAGCCTTTTATTTCTAATTCAGGAAGTGTCCTGACAATAAAGACATCATCAATATATTAACTCACTTCTTCAAAATTTCAAGCACATCCTGGAGAGAGATTTTGCAAATGAAAAACAACACTGCAATAAAGTGAACAGTGGGTCCTGGCTGTCACCGCTTTTATGGTTGGGCTCTGGGCAGGGAGGGAGCGTGGGGAGAGAAGAGACAGTGAAAAGCGAGCTGACCGACTGGGGAGGGCAAACTCCCACCGTCGGGCGTTCCTTCCAGTGACTGGGCATTGCTTCACTTCCATCTGCTGTTGCAAAGCAGTTACAAGGAGCAATAGCTGTTAGAGCCCTTGGCCGTGCTTTTAACTCCATTGACAACTGCTCAGGAAGACACGCCGGCTCGTTCTTAGCTCCCCAAGGCCTCCAGTGCCTGCGACCCTCTGCGGCAGGCGGGCGAGGCTGTGTGGGTAGTTATTTGCGGGGCCTCCTTCCATGGGGGCCTCGCAGCAAGCTCTCCCTGCAGGTGGGGCGTGCTGAGGCTGGCAGAGGCCACCAGCTTGTCTGATGCCACACAGCTAGATGGCAACAGAGTCAGGATGGTGCCCCAAGCGCTCTGGCCCGAAGCCCCTTGCTGAGACAGAGTGGGAGGGAGCCGACACAGGAAAAAGGCGCCCGAGGCTCTGGTTCTAGTCAGGTAGTTGGGGGCCCCTCCAGCCCTATACCCTCTTCACCTTCACTGTCAAAGTTAGGCCAACCTCTCCTTAGTGGGAATTCACTTTTCATTTATTCAACAGATACTTTGGAGAATCTTCTAGAAGCTGAGACTTGTGCTAGTGTAGGGATAAAGTAATAAAAACAGTAAGATCCCCAAGCTTCTTTGATTTTCAGGGGTCAGGCCCCTTTCCCCTGCCACTCCCGGGCCTCTCCCCGACCCCTCCTCACTGGAGAAGGGGCAGCTGCGGCCCTGACCTGACTCAGAGTTCTTCCCCACCCACGGGGAACAGTCCCCAGAGCGGCATGGAGCCAAGGTCCACCCCGGAACGTCTGCCGGTGCCTCTCACTCTTGCCCCGCAGCCACCCCCCACCCCGCCACCCTCAGCTCTGCCCTAGAACCTTGTGCCCTATGGTTTCAGCTCTGCCTGGGCCAGGCCAGGGGCAACGGAACCCCCCCTCCTCCCCCCACCCCCGCCCCACGCCTGGAGCAGAGGCCACGAGGGGATGAGAGGAAAGCAGGGGCAGGCAGAGGTGTGTTTTGAAATCTGCTTCCTTTTGGCCACGCTTGAACTTCCAAGCGCTGGGTTTGACTGACAGGCGGGGAAAGGGAGCTCTGGCTCCCTACGGAGCCTGGGGCCGAGATGGAGGGGCTCCACGGGGGCTCGGGCTCCAGGGCCAGCATCCTCTGCCCTTCCTCCCTGCCCGGGAGTGCCTGGAGGCCTGGGTCCCGGGAGGCCAGGGTCTGGGTGGAGGTCCTGGAGTCTCTACAAGAAAATTCCAGAATCCCAGCAGGACTGAGCCCTTTAGAGTAAGTCTGACAACAGCATGTACAAGGATAGACAGCATTTATTGAGTGCCTGCTGTTTATTCTCTAAACAAAGGCTTGTTCAACAAGTTCGTCTTTGTAAAAATCTTCGAGCGCTGCCCTGTGCCTAGGCAACACCAGCCATCCATGCATGTGCGAACGAATGGTAAGTTGACGCTTGGGCCTGCCATTTGCCTGTTCAACTCAGACCTGTCCCCCGCTCTTCCTTCATTCCACTCTGTGTCTCAGGGCTGACGCCTGCCCAACTACATTTCCCAGGCTCCCTTGCCAACCAGTTTCCTGCCAGCCTTGGCCAATGGGAGGAGCTGGTTGAAGATTAGAGGACAGGAACCAGGATCCTTTACCCATCCCTCTTTTGGTGGCATCTGGGGCAATGACTGGGCCACCTCCTTGGTTTCAGGCCCTCTGTCCAAATCCCCTGCCTGACTCTGGTTCCAGGGTCCCCCACTGGTCTTGACTCCTGGACTCTGGTGTCATTACTTCCTCCTCGGTCCCTCCAGTCCCAGCGATGTTGAAGCTTCCCGCTGCTACATGTCCCTAAGCCACCTCACCATACCATGCAGGCTGTTCAGCAATTTCCACCGCACCAGAGTGAGTTCCCTGTATCCAATTCCCTCTGTTGAAGCACCTGCATGAGTTCTGGTTTTCCGACTGAATTTAGTAGAAGCCCCTCGTGCATGCCAGGCCCAGGTCCCTGCCTTCAAGGCCTTATAACCCAGTGGGGAGGAGGGGCGTTCACCCAGCCGCCACGTAAGTGCACGTGTGTTGTGCTTACAGACAGCTCAGTCTGTGAGGGACGGAGGCCGTGAGGAAATGCCCTGCCAAGGGGCCTGGCTCTCACCCAGGGTCAGGCAGGCGCCCCTGGAGGACGTATTTCCCAGGCACTGCATGATATGCCCTCCATATACTGTTTCTCGACCGTGTGGCAATTCTGCAAGGGAAGGTTATTGTCCCCATTTCGTGGACGCGAAGATGAAGGCCTAGCAAGAGGTTGACTTCTACCACAAGCCACACAGTCCCGAGGGGCCTGGGCTGGGACCGGGACCCGGTTCAGCCTGCTGTGTGCACGGCTCCACACTGCCCACTGCCCAGAGCTGACATTTCCCAGAGGAGGGAACAGGCCCAGAGAAGGACAGTGACTTCCCCAGAGTTGCCATAGGAGGAGAAGCCAGGCCACCTCGTCCTGGTGTGGGTCCCAGGACCGCCTTTGCCCTGCGCAATGTTCCATCGCTGCTCAGCTGCAGACTCAGCGCTTCCTCTCCTCCTCCCCTCCCCTCCAACCTCAAGGCTGAGACAGCATCTGAAACCACAGTCTGGGCCCCCTGCCAGAGCCTGCCCCCTCCTCGACCCCCTTCCCACTGTCCTGGGTTTCTGAAACTCACTCTCTGCCTCAGGGGAAGACTTTGCAGCCCCCCTGAGGCCGTGCGTGCATGCTTACCTGGGGCAGGACTCCCCCCCTGCAGGAGGAATCTTTCCTGTGATGAGAGAAGCCCCAAACCCGCACTGGGAGTCAACACCCTCACAATTAATGACTGGAAGTGGGGGTGTGACCTCCTGCTGGAGAGGGCATGGATGGGTGGGGGTTTGGATGGTGCGTGATGGGGGTCCTAGGGGCTTTTCAGGCCAGAGCAGTCCCTGCAGCAGGTGCTGGGGACAAGGAAAGGGGTCTCTGCTTCCTGGCTGGGAGCCGGCGGGGACAAAGAGCAAGCCCAGGGAGAGCCAGAGAGGCAAGGCTCCAGGACATCTGGGCCGGGGGAAGGTGCAAAATATTTGTGCGGGAGGTGAAGGCCCGGCTGTGCACAGCCCCAAGACCTCTGATGGGAAGGGAAGGCCTGAGGGGACAGCGAGCTTGGCCGGGAATGGCCTTGAGCAGATGGGGACACTGAGGCTGAGAGGCGGATGATTTGTTTGAGGCAGAGACCGAGAATGAACTAACCCTTCCTTTCAACTTTCCACCCCGTCACTCCTAGATCAAAGCCAACTAGGAACCACTTCTTTAAAATCCTAAACGCTCCAGCCTAATTTCCGTGGGAGCCGAGAGGCAGCCCTAGGCTACCACAGTCAGCATTTATTACGCTCTCGTCATCTAGAAAAACTCACGGCTGCTGTTCCGTGTGTCCTCACAGCAACCCCACGAGGTAGGCATTACACTCATTTCCATTTTACTGATGGAGAAACTGAGGGCGAGCCAGGTTAAGTATATGCCCAAGGTCATTCAGAGAGGAGGTGGCAGATCCAGGATGTCATCCAGAGATCGAGAGCCCCTGCCGTGCCAGCAAAGGCTCCCTGGAAAATAGCCCCCCTTGTGTGCCCTTGAGGCCACTGCATGGGCCTCATCGGCTCTCGTTGGCACCCTGGCTTCTGCCTTCATCCATTCGCTTCTCACTCAGCAGGTGTTTCCTGACACCGGCGACAGGCCAGGTGGCGGAGATCGAGCACCGGGGAGTCGGCATCTCCACTCCTGTGGTGCTTACATCCTGGTGGGGAAGACAGAAAATAAAGAAATACGTAACACAATGCCAAATACTCATCCTCCCACGAAATACCAAGAAAGGGGAGGGAGGTGAAAAGGGTGGCATCTTAGACTTGGGGGTCAAGGAAAGTCTCTCTGGGAAGGTGACATCTGAGCAGGGAAGGGACGTATCCCGGCGTGAACGAATCACTCCCTCGTGATCTGTTTAATGTCTGTCTTTCCCACTGGACCGCTGCTCCATGAAAACAAAGCCTTGGCCTGTCTTGTTCATGGCGCTCTCTCGATGCCTGGAACAGCGCCCTGAACACAGTACGTGCTCAGCAAACCGTGTCTTGCACTCAGTAAGTGAATGAACGAATGAACGATGGAATTAATGGATGAGTGATGAGTACATGAGTGCATGGCAGAGGCAGGAAGTCTTTGCAGACTCAGGTTCTAACCTCACTCCAGGCTCAAAGATGTTGAGGGAACGATGATGTCCTCCTCAGAGCCCCCTTCCCTCCCAAATAGTGAGTGAAGGGGAGCTTGACCAATCCTTTGGAACAGGTGTTGAGAATCCCAACTTATGAAATGTCTGGACCCAAATGGACAGTTAAGAGAGCCAGCAAGTAGCAAGGCTGCAGGGACTGGAGGGCCATGGGGGAAAGCTGGCGGCGGGACGAGGTTGCATGGCTCTGGCTCCTCCCAGGCTGCCTCCATGGGCCTTCACCCACACCCCCGTGTTCGGTGCGTGGAGGGGAGGCCCCACCAGGGAGACCGAGGTGGTGGGGGAAGGCTGCTTCCTCACAGCTGTGCCGACTGTGGAGCTGCAGGCCGGACCGGAGGGGACTGTGGCGGGCACTCCAACCCCAGGACGGACGGCTCTCGGTGGGCAGGAGGTCAGGGCCACTTGGGACCATCCTGGGCTCAAGAGAGATGGGGCTGGCTGGCTGCCAGGAGTTTTATTCTACCAAAGGGAAAGCTCCCTCCCAGTGTTGGGGTGTTAGTGAGGGCCTGGGCTTTGGGGAAGCTCCTCTGGTCCCCCCCGTGGAAAGGCCGAGTCCATGCGCAGAGTCCTGGCCTCCCCCAGGCTGGGCCTCTTGAACTGAAACTGACCTGAGAAGGAGGAGCTGTGGGGACAGCTGAGGGGTTGTGGGGAGAGGGTGGGACATCTGACAGCCCCAGCTCAGCCACCCAGGGGCTGTGGCCCTGACGGGCACATGCCTTCTCTGGACCTCCCTGTTTTCAACGAGTCAAATGAGATGGTCCCAATAACACTGACGTCACAGGGTTGTTATGAGGGTCAAATGGGGAACATACATGAAGCCACATTAGCGTTCGAACACAAGGGGTGGGCACTGGGTGGGGACCCAGAGGAAACACAGGACACTTCTCCCATGTTTGCTGATTTCCCCCCCCCAGGCGTCATGTTTTGGAATCAGACAGACTCAGGTTGAATCCTGGCTGATGATTCTCTGAGCCTGTTTCCAGGCCTGTAAAATAGATGGAAACAGTCAGCAATAGTCAAATATTAAAACGCTTTGCTCAGCTGCCATGGAGTAAATTCTGGGGTGTCAAGATGAAGAAAAATGGGCTCCCTGCCCTCGAGCTCATGGTTATTTGGAGGTACAAACCAAATGATTGTGGAAAGAGGCTGGTGAGGACAAGGAGGGGTGTGGGACCCTGAGGAGAAAGAAGCCTGGCCCTGCCTGGATGGAGCAGGGTGACAAAGGATGCCCCCCACCGAAGGTGGTACAGAGGCCAAGGCTGAGAGGGTGGGTGGCACTTTCACGGGGTCCCTCTCACGGCCCCCCTCCGGCACTCCAGGTAGATGAACCTGCGTGGTGAAGGCAAGGGGCTGGCGCAGCCTGAGACCCGCGTTGGCTGAGGACCGGCAAGACAGAGAGGCACCTGGGGGCTCTCTACCCAGAAGTCCTGAGGGGCCAGACAACATAAGGAGGGAGGCCAGGCCTCACACCCCTGCATGCATGACCCCAAGTCGCTGCAGCCCCGTGGGGCCTGGCCTGGCTTCCCCTCTACTGCGCGGAGCGGAAATCCAGCAGGGGCGGCCAGGCCGACATCAAACTCTCGCACCACAGGCCTAGCCTCGGCCCCTCTCCGGGCCTTAACGAAGCCATAAATCCTCGGACAGGGTGGTGGGAGGGGCAGGCCCCCGCATATGTCCTGGCGGCCGGACAGAGGCCGGCATCTCTGGCTGGCGGTGACTGAGCGCCCCGGCACCCCATCACTCATCCCCCACGCCCAGCTGCCCCCGCCTCAGCAGCAGCCCATCCATCTCGGCCGGAGGCTTTCAAGTCCGGCCCCAGGCCTCTCTGCTCAGTGTTAAGATGAGCCCCGGCTCACGCGGACTGTTCTTATTTATCTTCAGGTTTGTCCCCCTGTGGCCATCACTCTGAGGGGCAGCCCGGTTCTCAGGACAGGCCCCCAGAACGCGACCCTCCTCGGGCTTCCTTTCCCGCCCCCACCTGGCAGCTCACAGAGCAGGCCTGCAGCTGAGGGCGGTGCGTCTTAGTCACAGGCCATGCTCGCCAGGCGTTTGTGCCTCTGCCATCTCTCGGCAGCCTTGTAACAGGCCTTTAAAGCATTAGTGTCTGTAGTCTACACTGGGGGAAACTGAGGCACAGAGAGCGGGGCTTCCCTGGCTGCCTGGCTCTGCTGTGGACACCGGTGGCTGACCTTGGGCCCATCACACATGGCCTTGTGGAGCCTTGTGTTGCTGCCCTGCAGGTCGGGGCAGATCAGCTCACGCCATGTCCTCTGCTAGACTAGGGAGTCCTTCAGGTGGGGTGCAGGCTGCGTCAGGACCCCCAGCCCAGTCTCAGGATTCCAGCCTCAGGCATGGAAAGGGGGCTTCATGCTGGGCTCAGAGGGCTCATTCTGGAATCCCACAGGGCTTGAGCCCCGTCTCTCCACATCCCAGCTTGTGAGGAGCTGTTGTGTGCCCGAGTCTCAGTTCCACCCGTGCACAAGGAGGATGAGCCAGAGAGCCTGCGAAGTAACCCATGGAAACGTCCTGAGGTCCTGTGGGGCACGGAAGGCCGTGACCGCGTTATCCTCACAACCGCCCTCCCAGGGACACTCTCCTTGGTGGGTGTCATCCCTCGGGGAACCCCGGCTGCCCAGGGAGCACTGTGTCTTGAAGGCGATTGGACTGCTCACAGCCCAGTGTGGGCATGCATGTCATCTCAGAGGATGATGCAGGCATCCTTGAGACCCGAGAAGAGGGCCATACATTATTACTTGAAAACAAAGTTTGTTCAAGAGATAAGATCTTTCCAAGCACAGGCTAGTAAAAGCCACCTTCCTCGGGGGAAGTCTGGGAAGCTCTAAGTTGGTGCAGCCCCAAGCCCCACCCACCTGGCTCAGCTCTGGTTCGAGGCTGCTTGGGTCACCCTTCCGTCGGCCCTCACAGTGCGGTCCCATCTACAGGTGAGGAAGTGGAGAGTTGTGGAGGGGACATGACTTGTCCACGGTCACCCTGGCAGAGGCGGGGCCAGGCTCCCACGGCGGAGGCTGAGGGTTAGGCAGACCTGGATGTCGGTCTGGCTCTGCCACCCGTGGCCAGGCGATTTCGAGCAAACCACACCTCCTCATCTGGAAAGAGGGTGAGAAACCACCTCGGTTAGTTAAAGAGCAAGTCTCCAGGTGATCTGGCTCTTGGGCATGTTCTCAGAGCTGGGGCCTGGCACTTTTGGACACCCGAGGCCCTGGCGGCCCGGTTCTCACAGCCTCCACCTGCGGCCGTGGTGCCTGCTCCCGGAGCCCAGAGCCATGGCCCGCCTGCCAGGGCGAGGCGAGCTTCCCAGGACAGCAGCTGCTGCCCGGAGGTGGAGATTTTATCTGTCACAGAAGATGGGCTAAATATACCTGTGTCACCCTGAATGATATGGCTCAGTGAGTTGAGTGTTGTCCCTCGAGCTGAAAGGTCATTGGTTCTAGTCTTGGTCAGGACACACGCCTGGGCTGTGGGCTGGGTCTCCGGTTGGGATGCATGTAAGAGGCAGGGGATTGAAGTTTCTCTCATACATCTATGTTCCTCTCCTTCTCTTTCTCCCTCCCTTCTCCTCTCTAAAAATAAATAAATAAAATCTTTTTAAAAATAATAAATAAATAAACATACTTGTGTTTCTGAGTCTCTGGTTATAGTCCCCTTCGACCTGGGGGCGAGGAGGAGCAAGGAAAGGCCAGTTCATCGTTGGGCAGCACAGACACCCAGGCCTCCGTTCCCACACCTGTAACACAGGTGAGAAGGGAGGTGGTCAGATGACCTCCGAGGACCTGCCCAGTTGAGGGCGGGGCGCGGACCTTCCTGAGGCTGGGGCAGGAAGCTGGCGTCTCTGCGCCATGTGCCACCCTGAGACTTTCTGCCTCCACGGATTCAGAGCCAGGAGAGATTGAGTGACCACCTCCTTTTGCAAATGAGACACAGAGAAGGAAGTGACTCTGGGACTTACCTGCTACACCATGCCATGTGCCGGAGAGAGCCCGGTTGTTGAATGAATGAGCGAACATTGAAACCTTTAACCTCCTTCTTCCCTTCCTCATTCCTTCCTTTATTTTTTCCTTTCTTTGCTCCTTCCTCCTGTCCTCCCTTGGTCTTCTTTCCCTTTATATAGCCCTCTCCCTCCATCAAATAAGGCCACCAAGCTAAGCTGAACACGTACCTGTCTTCTGGTGGCTCTTAGACAAGTGAACCAAGAGTGTCCCTCTTGGGGACACCCAGGCCCAGACTGGCTTCCAAGAGCCCCTCTCTCCCAGGATGGGAAGGGGTTAAAGAGCGGGGCAGAGCAGGCACACTTTCCTGCCCAGCCAGCTTCAGGGGGCTTGCTGGGTTTCTTTTCCTCCTCCTCCTCCTCCTCCTCTCTCTCGTTTTTTAAGAAACATATGTCACTCGCCATAACTCATGTGCTTATTATAATCATGACCATATGCTTAATGGGATGTAATAAAACCACTGCTAACCTGGCCCTGCTCGCAAATCTCTCCCACTCGCTCCCACTCTGTGGCCAGTCCGCCTGCCCCTGAGCTACTCAGCATTTCTCCATGGCAAGACCGACCCGAGGAAAAGGGAGAAGAGGGAGAGTAAACCCAGTCCTTCACTCTTTGCTCATTTGTTCGTTCGTTCACTCATTTACTCATTCATTGCTCATCCATTCACCCGTTCATTCATTCATCACTCATCCATTCACCATTTAGTGAGTGCTTACTGTATACACCAAGCACTGAAGATGCAACAGCAAATGAGGACAGTCAGGGCCTCCGTCCTCACAGCCTCGGTCCTTCTGCGTCCTCTGGTAGGAAAGACAGACGCCTTGTAAACCGGTAACTGAACAGTAAATCAATGACAGCTAATTACGGAGGAAAGCGCATTACAGGAAGGCCTGCCAAGACTGGGTCGCTGCCTTCAAGAGCAGAACCATGCTACTGACACTCGGTCCCTGGTGTGTCTTTTATGAATATTTGTTCGGTGAGTGAAGGAATGAAGGAATGAGTTGTAGATCAGAGGAGTCGTAGGCTTTCTGGAGGAACAGAGGTTGAGTTCTAAAACAATGTCTCCAAAGTCGAGTGGGCAAGAGGGTCCTGTGTGCAACATAAGGAAAACAGCAGAACTTCTATTTCCCTTTAGTTCTCAGTCTTGAAACGAGTATTTCCTCAGATGTTTCAGAGGCAGGTTGATGGTAGGCGTGTGGTGCACGCAGGAAATTCATAAGCAGCTGCACACGCAGTGTGTGCCCTCGGTGCTGCTGTTGCTGGGGAGAGGTGTGTGGTCAGGGGTTGGAAGACCCTCTGTCTCAGCTCAGCTGCCATAACAGAACACCACAGACTGGGTGGCTTGACCAACAGGCATTTACTTCTCATAGTTCTAGAGGCTCGGAAGTCCAAGATCAAGGTGCCAGCCTCCTGGTTCCTGGTGAGAGTGCTCTCCCTGGATCGCAGACAGCCGCCGTCTCCCTGTGTCCTCGAAGTCTTATCAGGTCTCCCCCCCATCCTTATGACCTCATGTAACCTTAAGTACCTCCTAAAAGTCCTATCTTCAAATACAATGACCTTGGGGGTTAGCATTTCAATATAGGAATTTGGGGGACACAGCCCTGCCCTAAAGGAGGGGGCGCTGAGGCTCTGGGTGAAGGTGCTGGGGGCCTGGCCGGGGGTTACACTCTAGAAACAGTGGTCGCTTCACAAGCCCTGACATGGGATGAGATTGGGGATATTAGGAACAAAAATCCCTCCCTTTTCATTTTCCCTTCTCAGAAAAGCATTTGTTCCGTCTGGTCCAACTTCATGCGGGCTGAACCAAGCACCCTTTCAGATGCACAGGACAACGTGGGAGGCAGAGTCGGGGTCTGAGATGAGGTTCCCAGCCGTGGGGTTTCTGGACAATGGAACGGCTCAGTGGAGGTGATAATACTATAAAAGTGCTGCAGAGGTGTAACATTACAGCGTGCGCCCCAGACAAACACCTAAGGCATAAAGCTGGAGTCCTGACTCTCCTGATGCCAAGAACTTCCCATCCCCTCGTCCCTCTCCTGGCCCAGGTCCCGCCTGGATGGCCCCCGGGACCCACTCAGGCCTTCCTGTGGTCTATCTCATGGGAAGAGAGCACACAGAATGATCCTTTTGAAACGTGAGGATGAGCACATCACTTCCTGCCTTAAACCCTCCGAGCTTCTCCCACGCCTGGGGTGCATGCAAAGTGCCTCACACGGCCCGCAGGCCCTGCCTGAGCTGCTCTCTGGCCGCCCCTTCCAACTGCACTCCTATCCCATCGTTTGCCTGGCGCATGGGCCTTCTTGCCCATGTTTGAACGTGCCTTGCACGCTCCCACTACAGGGCCTTTGCACATGCTGTCACTTGTCCCTGGAGCACTGTCCCTCCTTTTATCCCAGGGTCTCACTCCCTCACTTCACTCTGGTCTTCGCACAAATGACACGACCTCAGAGAGGCCTCCTGGGGCCACCCCGTCTGAAGTAGCTCCCCGTCCACTCTCTATCCCTTATTCCGATTTCTTTCTAACAGCACTTATTGCAATCTGACCTGTAATATATGTGTTTATTTGTAGTGTTTCCTCTCTTGCACTAAATGTAACCTCTGTAAGGGAAGGAAATTTGTCTGTCTTCTACTGCACTCCAAAGGCTTATAAAAGTAGCTGGCGCCTAGCAGGTGCTCATTAAACATTTGGCTAATGAAGGAATTAATAAGTAAATGAATGAAAAGCATTTTTGCAGCTTATACAGCAAAGGGGGAGCCATATAAGGCGAGATGAGAGAGAAGGGAGGGACTGGACCCTGGGGGTTTGCAAGACCCTGGTAGGGGGTTTGGATTTCATAATAATTACCATTGAAGGTTTAACATGATTTTTTTGGTTGTTAAATTTTGAAGATAATCCTCCTTATGTGTACTTGGGCAGAACAAAAGAGGAGAATTTTTGACTATGGAATTAGGGGAAATTAAGGGTGATCTGGTAGGATTATAGGGAAAGCAATAATTCCAGCCTCAGTTTCCCCATCCATCCTTCCCCTCCCCCCCCTCCCCCCACCACCAAAGGATCGCTCTGAGATCTCTTTCTGGTTGAAAAACAAAGGGATTAACATGGAGGCAGCAAAATCACCGTCTGCCACGTCCAGCCCTCTGCGCAGCTTCTCTCGCTTCCCCGTGTGTCCTCCCCATTCTCGAGTGTGCAAGGAGAGGGTCCAGTCCTGATTTATGCTGCTGACAGAAAATCTCATGAATTGAAGACATAAAAGCATAACAAGGTCCCCCTGGGATGAATCCATTCTGGATGCAGGCCTTTGAGGGGCACGTGGCCGTGCTGACAGCCCAGTGTCCGTGATGGATGCGGCTCTGGACGCCCAGCTCGGGGGCACCGGGGACCTTGTTGGGGGTGGTAATGGGAGGGGCCCGTGTAGACTTAGGAGGCTCTAAAACATCCCAACCTTGTAGCAAAAGGAGCTTAAGGCAAATCCAAAACGGAGATTCCAAGCACGTGTGGGGTGTGCACAGGGTCCATTCCATGCATGGGGAGGGATGCATGGAGAACGCGAGGCAGATGGTGGAGCCGAGCGAGCACCCAGGGACCTCGGTTCCTGCCCCAGCTCTGCCACTAAAGGCAGCCCCGCGCAAGCCCCCGGCGGGGCGTCTCTGTCCACTTGTAAAATAAATTTCCAAACAATTAGGGGCTGAGAAACTGTCAGTGCTTATAGGAGCCCAGGACTGGTTTTGCATAAATGAGAGAAATGGACTGGGGAGCAGCTGTGAAAAAAAAAAAAAGAACATTCACTGTTTGTCAGAAGTGGCCACCACTCGGCTCCAACCAACAAGGTGGTTGTCAGGGTCGGGCTGGGGAAGGGGGTGGAGCCGCTCCTTTGCTGGTTGAAGTCAGAAAGCAGGATCCATTTCTATGCGGAATCCTCTCCCCATTTCCCCCTTTAAAAATGCTGACAGCTAGTTCAGATTTAAATTAAGCTGATGGAATCCAGCCTCTTGGACACCCATCTGAGACCTCTGAATGAGATGACCCTTGGGGGCCTAATTTTAATTTAGTTAATTCAACAACCATTTACTGGGAGCTCAGTATGTACCAGGCACCCTGCTAGACACTGCGGATGTTGCCGGGACAGACGCGGGGCTCAACACTCCGTAACTGTTTGTGGGTAGGGCAGTGGGAATAAATGCCCAAAGGCTCCGGGTCACTCGTACAGTCCAGGAGGGGCCAAGAGAAGGCAGGGCTGGAGCCAAGGCCACAGGCAGATCTGAGGGGCCTGGTGGAGGAAGGATCCTTTGTCCCACAGGTCACCCCAGGTTGAAGGTGAGGGTAGGTCAATTTCCACTTTAGAAAGCACCTTCCGGTGGCTGCGTGCAGGACATGAGGAGCAACCAAGGGGACCATGTGGGTGGCCTTCTTAATAATCCCAGGAGAGAGGATGTGGCTTTGGACTCAGGCAGAGGCAGGGGGCAGGAAAAGTTGGCACCTTTGAAGACTATTGAATTCCTCCCCGTATTTGCTGGGACATTTCCCTGCTGGTTGGCACCCATTGCACAGAGTTCCTGGTGTGCAGTGACAAGCAGCAGAAACCAAACGTGGCTAATTTACACAGACAAGGGCTGGGACCAGGTGTGGAAGATGTGCCAGGAGGAACAATGGCTCAGTCGCATGAAATAACTGGTCCACGGAGACGCCACCATCCCTGAGCGGATTTTGTGGGCCCAGATACCATGGTTGGCTTTGGACCCCCGAGTTACGGGGCAAGTGACGATAATAGTTTTTGCTTCACAGGGATTGTCTGAGGCTCAAAAGCAATCACACCTGTGAGGCGCTCCGCACAGTGTCCCAGTGCCTGGCACACAGCCACTCGGGAAGTGGCAGCTGCCACTGTTGGTTTCAAGTCCTTGTCATCATGATGGTCACTTTCTTATTCTAGTCTCCGCAAGCCAGGTAGAATTGTTCCTGAGGAAAAGTCCCCTACACTGTGCCCTTGTGCCCTCAACGATACTTGGCACTACACTCCAACGTGTCGTCCAGGGTCTGGTATGAAACGATTCTTGAATAACTGCGCGGATGGGCTGTGTGGTGGAAGAATGGGTGAGAGACATAGCAAGTTAGACGATTCCAATGTTTCTCTTCGGTTGAACGGCCACGCTCCCTTTCCATTCACTTGAGTCAAACAAAGGGAGAACAGATGTCCCTTTAGTCATACCAAGGATGCCCCAGAATTGATAAGACGCCATCTGTGGCCAGCTCCGGGTCTCCCACTGGGAAAGAGGAATTCCAGATGTTTCTGAGGAGCTGAATGCCCAGCTGAGCGGTGGTAGGTATGAAATAGAGGTCAGGGTCCCTGAAGGTCAGCTAACGTGCAAATGTGAACAAAGGAGAGTGCATGGGATGAAATCCAGCTCCAGGGCACACCCGGGAAGGTGCTCAAGGCTTATGGATTGCAATGAAGGCTCACCAACCCAACATCATGTCGTGGAATGTGTCAGAGGCAGTCGGACTCACCAAACATTCCAAGTGTTCCTTCCATCTCCCAGAGTCCCTTGCAGCTGGGGTGGGGCCAGAGGGCTCCTTCAGCCAGTGGACTGTGAATGGAAACTTTGGGTGTTCCTTCCAGGCAGAGGCGGTTAGAGTCAGCTCCCCTTCCTTGTCCTTCTCTCCCTTGCCCCGGGATCTTGCTGGCCACGTGTTACAGATGATGCAGTTAACACACAGCAGACTCTATATGAGCGAGAAACACATCGCGACTGTGCAAAGCTGCCGAGACATCAAGGTTTATCAGGTATCACAGCACAGCTAGCCTAGTCTGACTAACAGATTCATGCCTAAATGCATCTCATGCATTCTTCAAGAGCTCATAGTTTTATGAACATGAGAACTAATTGCAAGAATTCTCATTCGGCCACCTCCTTTTCACAGACGGAGCAACTGAGGCAGGCCTAGAGAGCGGGAGCAACATGCCCAGTGTTGCAAGTGGGTGGTGCATGGGCGGGTCCACAGCTGGGCCTCTTGTCCGAAGCCCATCTTGTCCATTCTGATCAAATATGAGTTTTAGTGAAAAATACTCTAAGAGCTCAAGAGACTTGCTCCTTAAAAGAAGTCTAAAAGGGCATGTCATTTGCAGGTCGGGCTTCTGGTCTCCCCGACACTGCCTGCCTTGGGGAGCTCACTGTAGACCATCTTGGCTTCCTACAAACCCTGCTGAGGCTCCTGCTTTCCCTCCCAGGCCCTTAACCGCCCCTCCCTCTCTTCCCTTCTGAAATTCTGCCTGTTGGAGGTCTCTAGGGAGGTTCAGTCCTGTGGCTGATGCTCAAAACTGGGTTTTGCCACATGTATGTGGCTCAGAACCCAGCACTTCATGGAACTATTACGGCCCCTTCAAGGAAACGGGAAGTTTATCACTCAACGAGTAGCCCATACAAATGGAGCCCCTCCATTAACGTGTAGTTTCCCAACTCCTGAGACAAAACAGAAATCAGCATGTGCTTGGGGTTTACCACATGGTTACTGATTAGGTAACAAAGGAAACTAAAGCAAGTTTCATTTTACCAAGACTGTTGTGGCCAGAAAAGGAAATTGACTTTCCCAAGGTCACTGCTCAGACCAAGGACAGCCCTGGCGTCCAGGCCTCCTAGGCCCCAGTCTGGGATGTGCCCCCTCTCACATCTCAGCAGGGACAGAGACTCTTGGAGGCACAAGCTCCCCCTCTGCCTCATGGGACAAGAGTCTCTGCGTCCAGGACTTTCCGGCAGCCTGGCCGCACTGGCCTGGCTCCTGTGACCCCAGGACACCGTCCCGAAGGTCTTTTGTCCTTGTCCTTCTTCCGGCCCAGCATCAGCCTGAGCGGCCTTCATGGGAAGAGGGAAAGGGAAAAGGGGCCCTGCTGGGGACAGGCCTTGGGCCACATCTGGAATTAAGAGCTGAAAGCCCAGCTCAGTGCTGATAACACTTTATTGACAGGAGATGAAAGTGCCGGGGGGCAGCCCCTCTCCGTGCCCCAGTGAGCATGGTTTTACGAGGTGCGACACACTCTGCCACCTTCAGCAGCCCCTTCCCGCCCCCTTTCCCGTTTGAGCCATGTCAGGAGGAGCACTCCCACTGGGGCCAGGGGCTGGGGCAACTGGTCCTGCCCAGAAGGTGACATCTTGCTCCCGCCCTGCCCCATGGGGACTGGAATTTGGGAGCTGCCCATTGGCCGACAAACCTTAGTTCTCCCACCTTATAACACACCCCAGGTACCGGGCGGGAGGGCATGGGCACGTTTGGAGCGCCTTTTCTGCCCATCACACGGGGTCAGAGAGAGACTCCTGCATGCGTGTGTATGTTCACGTGCAGAGAACTGGACATTCCAGCAGGACCCAACTCATGGTGTGCAGGAAGAATAAAGCAGGTATAAGTCTGACAGGCTACAGATAAATGTAATCTCTTTATTTTCCTGCTGTGACCCTGAATTTCTACCCAGAGCCCTCATTCTGGCTCATGCAATAAAACATCGGCCCATCCAGGCAGACCCTGCCAGCAGTGAGTTCCTGGGCCTTTTCTGGGCCAAAGTAGGAGGCAGGGGTGACTCAGTCTGGGCCAGTGCCCCACCCTTCCATGCTTTGGATGTGGCTCTCAGCCATCAGCCCCTCGGGCTGGTGCCTGAGGGCCTCCCCTTGCCAGCTCTTCACAGCCTGGGGCTCACACCTCCTCCCAACTGGGCCCGCTTGGGACCACCATCTCTCTGTTGTTTGGCCACTTGGAGCCCCAAAGAGGCAGTGGGGAGGTGTCGCTAGACACCCACCTAGAGGCTCTCTGCCACATTCTGGGGCTGCAGGGGACCCCACACAGCTAGCTCAGGGGATGTTGGCACAGGTCCTTGTGAGGCCACTGTCATGCTTTGGGACAGAAGGCTGAGCTCCGGGCCTGCCTGGGCTTCCCCCTGGGCAGGTGAGGCACCGCTTCCTTCTGCTCGCCCATCTCCCAGTGTAAAGGGGACTCTTATTCCCACCCCCACCCCCAGAGCCTGCCCCAGGGCTGGCAGAGCCCCCATCCTGAGACAAAGCCCCTGCCCCCTCCCCAACGCTGCCTTATCTGACACAGACCCTCTTCCCAAAGTGTTCAAATAATTAAGGAAATCACAATGCATCATAAAATTCCAGAGTTGGTGTTCTTTTGCAGTTGATGTGATGCCCCTGGGGATGATGGCTAAAGACTATTTACATTTAAAGCTAGTGGCACAGCATTCAGAGGTGAGAGGCAGGGAGTGTCAAAGGGATGGGAAACAGCTATGAAGATGTCACTTAGCAGCGTGCCACGACCCTGGCGTCATTGAGAGCGTGGCCCCCCAGTCCCACTGCTGGAGCTCAGGTTCCCTTCCTGTAGAATGGGTACAAGAATGTGCGACTACCTCAGAAGGTTGTCCAAAGGTTACACGGGAGCACGTGTGGGACAGGCCAGAGTCTGACCGCCCCCACAGACTGGTCACAGCTGCTGTGCTCAGGTGGTAGGTCCGCGGTGTTGGGGCGCTTCCCATTTACAACACGCCAGGTTTACAAGCAGTTTACTCAGAGCAGATTAAACTTTGCTTCAAGCACATTGATTTTGTGATCTTGCTTAGATTCCTTTTTTA
This sequence comes from Micronycteris hirsuta, assembly GCA_004026765.1. Lineage (NCBI taxonomy): Eukaryota > Metazoa > Chordata > Mammalia > Chiroptera > Phyllostomidae > Micronycteris > Micronycteris hirsuta. The sequence continues at coordinate 168,470 of PVJI01001179.1, read as the reverse complement.
AAACCCAGAGCTGCTGTACAGTTGAAAACATGCAGTCCATGCCGGAACGGGTTACCCCAGCTTCTTGTCCTGCTGCCCCAAAGCGGCGACCGCTGGCTTTGGGGAGAGTCCACGGGTGTGGCTGGTGCGGCTTTGGGATTTCTCTCCTGTTTAAGCCGCAGAGCAGAGGGCACATGGTGAGCTCAGCTCAGTGTGCCTGCCCTCTATGCATGTGCGCTTTGGGTGCTGTGCACCTCGCATTAAATCTAGAAGGATTTCACCTTTTGGAAAGGCTCACGGAATTACACTAGATGGATGCATGTGACCGCTCAGAACCCCACCCCCGGCAACACCTGCCCATTTTACAGATGTGGATGGTCACGTCCTGGCTTCTCAGAGACACTGTAGCACCACGGCCAAAAGTGTGAGTTCTGGAACCAGGGATGCTCGGGTTCAAACCCCAGCTCTGCCGTTCCTCATGCTGGGTGGTCTTAGGCAAGTTACTTCAGTCTTGGTCTCAGCCTGCCCCTCGCACACGTGAGGACACTAATAACACCTATTGTGGAGATAACGCCTGCCTTATACTGTTCTCAGGAGAATAAATGAGGTCGTATACAGGTCCATTTTACAGATGGGTAGACAGAGGCCCGCATCATGATACCAGAGACTCAGCTAAGGCTATGGCAAGTCCCTAGAGAAGAACTGGGCTAAGAGTCCGGTTCTTCACGTGAAAACTTGAAAATCCCTGGAGAACAAACCACATCCCTGGAGAACCAACTTCTGCTCTCAAAGCTGGACATGGGCCTCGCAGCCTTCCATTGGTCTCCTTCCTTGCCCCTCCCCTTTCTCCATCGGTGTCTTCCTCCCCATCATATTGACATCGTTGGCGTCCATGTCTCCCTAGCTCTTCGGGCAACATGACCACGCAAGGGGGCACAGCACCTGCAAATTCCTTCAGCCGGAAGGGCTTGGCGTGTTCAAGATGGACAACGAAGCTGGTGTGAGTGGCGTGTGGTGGGCCGGGGAGAGAGGGAAAGAGAGGAAGGCGGAGAACTCAACCGCACCAGGTCCTCTAGGGCCTTGCAGGCCATGGCAACTTATTGCATAATTCAAAGCTGAATTACACGGTCCAGGCTGGACTTTTAAATTACCCACTTGCTGTGGAGTGTCATGTGCACTTGGGGAGGGGAGAGAGGCAAGCGAGGAAGCAGAGCACCCAGTTCAGAGGTGTGTTTGTTTGCTAGGGCCATGGCAATGAAGAACCATGGGCTGGGCGACTTAGGCGACAGAAATGGATCGCCCCGCAATTCTGGAGGCTGGGAAATTGAGATCAAGGTCTCGGCAGGGTGGGTTCCTTCTGCGGCTGCGAGGGAGAATCCCTTCCACACCCTTCCCCCAGCTTCTGGTGCTTTGCTGGGAATCTTTGGCATTCCTGGCTTATGGAAGCTTCCCCCTGACCTTCACATGGCCTTTTCCCCGTGTGCATGTCTGTGTCCAAACTTCCCCCTTCCATAAGGACACCAGTCCCATTGGATCAGAGCCCATCCTACTCCAGTATGACCTCATTGTAACTGATTACATCTGCGATGACCCTGTTTCCGAATTCGGTCCCATTCTGGGCTTCAGCGTGTGAATTCAAAATGTTTGAAAATTTCAGCCCATAAGGGAGGCTGCTGCAGTTGTCCCGGCGAGGTGGCACGCGGCTGGAGATGACAGTGGAGACGGGGAGAGCGGTTTGACAGGAGACGTCCCTGAAAGGCAGAGCTGATGGGTTTCGCTGATGGATTGGATATATGATGGAAAATGGTGGTAGCAGGGAGAGAAGACCCATTAAGACTTCAGATTCTGGCTTGAAGAGCCAAGGGGAGGTTGGGTGGGGGGTTGGGAAGTAGGTCTGGGGGTGAGAAGTCAAGAGCAAGGTTTTGCAGCCAGCTGTGGCAGACACATCTGGCGTTTGCCCCGGCTTACCTCGAGGGTCCACCTTGTCCTGGGCCGGAGGAAGCAGGCTCTAATGAGAGGCAGCTGTGGCCGGGCGGCCGGCTCCCATTTGTTCTGCTTTCAGCATCAAAGGCCCGAGAAGAGGTTGTCCAGCCCTGAAGGCCATGACCATCCATCTTGGAGGCCACGCTGCCAGGAAGCCAGGTCCCTGTGGCCAGCGTCTGTTCACTCGGCATGCAGAATGGCCCCTTCCTCAGTACACATTCGGCGCTGCAGCTTTGGAAACTTCCCCTCCAGCCAGGCCCTCATCCCTGCCCAGGGGCATCAACTGCCTGAGAGGGAGAGGCGTGCTGCGGAAGCAAAGAGGAAGAGGCTCATGGGGACGAGAGCGACTGTCCCCAAAGCAGGCCCCGAACACGTGAAAGTCTACTTAATAACAAAGAAGGGAGCCATTTAGCCAGCGGGTTAGAAGCATAGGCTCTGCTATCAGTCACACATGTCAGATGGAGCCCAGGTCTGCCTCCCCGAGCTCACCTGTAAAACGCAGGGAGAAATAACACCTACATAGTAGGTAACTGTGAGGCCCGAATGAGGTGTGACACATGGGAAGTTCCTGCCCCGTGGTAAGTTCTTGCGAAGGGAACAGTAATAGTAATTTATTAAATAGTAATTAACTAGTAATCAAATTTTATTGAATAGTAATATGTTACTATTACTGTTATTCTTGTTATTTGGGGGTAATCGTGTCATACTGAAATTTTATATTTAAAATGTTCACTGAGGCTAGGACTTATACACTGACCTGCTTAAGTTGGAAATCTAAGCAGTGATGGTATGATACGTCCTCCAAATCAGCATTAAAATATTTATCTCTAAACCACGCGTGGGCGCAGAAAGCTCACTAACTGCCGCCGGCAGGCCCGGAAGCCTAATCTCAGCTCTGCTGTTTACCAGCTACAGGACTCTGGGCAAGCGCTGCCCCGTCTCCAAGGCCCTAAGTCCGGGACGGGGTGATGGTACTCGCCAGTACCGAAGATCACGTACGTAAAGAACCTGGCCCAAGACGTGGCTCATGGTGAACACACAATAAATGGTAGGTGTTGTGGTAGATTGATGGCCTTAATGTTTCCTCTCCCGGCACCGCCCCTGCCAAATTCTTTACCCCTGCCTGCCTGCTCACCCTCTACCCATTTAGTGCTCTCTGGCCGTGGCTTGGCTTGGCCAATGGTGTGTTAGCAGATGTGACACCGGCACGTACTTCCAAAAGCACTCGCATGTTTCCTCTTCCTCCCTCTCGCTCCTCTGCACCTGCCAGAGCACCACGTCCGGGATATCCTGCGGGATGATGTGATCTGTGCCTCCGAGCCGGGTCAGCCCACTCCTCTCAGACGGAGCCACCCTGGATCAGTGGAGAGCCGGCCTGCTCCAGATGCATGCGCAGATCCGGCCAAGACAGAGCGGCCCAGACACCCCGTGGTCGGCTGTAGGCGCAGGGGCGAGTCCAGCGCAGGACAGTCAAGCCCAGCCTGGATCAGCAGAACCCTACAGACCCTACAACCAAATACACATTTGTTATTATACGCAGCCAAGTCTTTGTGGCTGTGACTCAGCATTATTGTGGCAATAGATAATGGTTACGGATATTAATGTGCCGTATCAGTGATGCTTGCTTATGAAACACAGACTCTTCTAGATGGATCTCAGGGCCTCTGGGACCCAAAGATATTGACATTTGTAATGAGAGTTCACCCTTCTTCTAATCCCCATAAGATTATTTAACAGTGAACCCGTAAATCTCTAAATCTGAAATACAGTAAACAAGCCTCATTGTTTTGTTTTATTTTGTTTGAGGTAAAGAGCCAAGAATCGAAGTGCCAGAAACAGTATGATGTTGGCCAGACAGAAGGAATGAGAGTGGAAAGCAAGCCCGGTCACTCTCTCTTTCTGTCTTCTGACCCAAATTTTGTAGACTTCCTGGCCCCAGAATCATAAATTAGGGCCCTCTGCTTAGGATCTTTTTTGCTGATTATACAGGTCTGATTATAAGCATCTTAATATGGTGGCCTTAGCCGCATCATGGTCAATTGTTCATTGCTGAAACTAAAAAAGTCTCCCCGTGAGTCTGGCAGTCCCCTTAGCTCTCACCAGCCTAATCACGGAGGAAAGCTGGCACAGGGGTTGAAAGCGCGGCTTGGTGTCAAGTGCCCTGGACTTGAAGTCCAGCCCCCACTCGCTGCTCTCCAGCTCTGCACCCTTAAACAAATCACGGAACAGCTCTGTGAGGTTTCTACAGAGGCGCCTCTGTAAAGATGGACATAAACTCAGCACCTGCTTCATAGGGACAAGTGACATAAAGCAAGGAAGGTGTCTGCATTTAGGAAATGCTTCATGATTTGGAGCTGCTGTGACGAATAGGTCCACTTACCCCCCAGGCACAGCACTTAGCCCGTACGTCCCCAAACTGTCCCAACAGGGCCAGTCCTGGCACCGGAGGGTTTATCATAGACGCATGGCCCCATCCTCCTATTTTCAGAATTGTTGATTCTCCTCTCTGAGCTTCACGACAATTTTATTTCTCAGATTGCATTTTCAGAGTAACCACACGGTTAAGTGACCATTGACAACTAGGTCAATTGAGGTCAAGTTAGTTGGTATTATAGATCTTAGCGGTTTAACATACAGAAGTTTCTCTCTCATTCACGTAAAGTCTACACAGCAGCAGGGTGCCAGGGAGATGCTCGCTCTGTGTGCTCAGGGGCCCAGGTTGATGAGACCCTGCTGGCTTCACCTCTGTGATCAAAGTTCACCCCGGGCATCAACGTTCAACCAGCAGACCAGGGAAGGAGGGTGTGGAGGCCGGTCAGGAGAGATTGCTTGGGCCAGCAGGAAAGGAACTCATTCATCACTTCTGCCCACATTCCATTGACTAGAACCAGTCACATGACCACACACAGATGCAAGGGCGTCTGGGAAATGTAGTCCCTGGATGGACTGCTATTTGTCAGAAATGGCTATATTCTGGAAGGGAAGCATGAATCTTGTGGACAGATGGCTGTCACTGCCTCAGTAGCTAGCACTCCCTGAGCACCTACTATGTGCTGCATCATGTGATGCTCTTTATGCCCATCATTCATGGATGCTCAAGGCAGCTCCATGAGGGACGATCCTTATTATCACCTCATCTTCCAGCCTAGGAGTGAGCCCCTGAGAGATCCCCCTGCCCCGACCCGCTGCAGTGCTGCCTCTCAGAAGCAGCAGCTTCTTCTGCATTCTCACTGTGCTGGCAAGGTGGCTGGGGTCCACTGTGGACTCTGGCTTGAAGGCTGACCATTGGTGCTGTCCTATTAACACAGCAATGTTATCCTGTCAGGTTCTGCCTTGTTCAGAATCCATCATCCACCTGTGCAGCGACCCAGGGCTAACCTCCCTGCCCAGCATCACCGCCATCACCAACCCTCAGCTCTCACCAAGCTATTAGTCTTTTTGTGGCTCTGAATTCACATGGCTTTGCCCTCCTTTCTGTCCTAGTCAAGATCAGGCAGACCAGCCTGCCAAATCTCAGAGTGTGTTAAAGAACTATAGGACCCCTCAGTTCACGCTCGGCTCTCTGGGTCACTGTGGCTGCCAGGGTTACCGCTTGTGGGAGAGAGAGTGATGCGTTCTCCCCAAAGCTGTCCATGTTGTAATCCCCTGGGACCTGTGAATATGTTACCTTACTTGGCAAAGGTAAGTTTGAAGACGTGGTTAACTTCAGGATTTTAAGATGGGAAGATGATCCTGGATTTTTTCAAGGGTCCATATGAGAGGAAGGCAGGAGGATCAGAGCCAGAGAGAGATGTGATGATGGAAGCAGAGTTTGGAATGACGTACTTTGAAGATGGAGGAAAGGGGCTGAACCACCTTTGCTCTGAAGTGTGCTCCGTGGTCCCATGCAACGTTCTGCAGGGTCCTGAGTGGGTGGATGACACAGGCTAGAACTTGAATACTAGTAGGCACGGGTTAGCCCTGGGCAGAAAATTCAAACCCATACCTTGAGCCCGGCTGGTGTAGCTCAGTGGATTGAGCGCGGGCTGGGAACCAAAAGGTCCCGGTTCGATTCCCAGTCGGGGCACATGCCTGGGTTGCAGGCCAGGTCCTCGGTGAGGGCCATGTGAGAGGCAACCATACATTGTTGTTTCTCTCCCTCTCTGTCTCCCTCCCTTCCCCTCTCTCTAAAAATAAAATAAATAAAATCTTTAAAAAAAAAACCCCCAAACCCATACCTTGAGTATGTGTCCATTTCAGTCAAAATAAATCTGTTCCTCCCTGGGCAGAAGAAATCCAAGACAGTCACCTGTCACAAATGGCTGTTTGATCTCCTTGAGGGAAGGTGCCACATCAGGGGCTCAGCGTTGGTCCCTGGCTGGAAGGTTGGTGATTATGTAGCAGCAACAGCTAGGTCGGCCTTGAGGAGCAGGGTCCTTTCCACATGTACCTTCCATCCCTGCTACCACAGCTACTCCACTCAAGTGTCATTTCTGTAGACGCTTGGGTGCTGATACCATGTTGGTTGGCATCATCTATTGTTGGCTGAGACATTCTGTCTCCTTGGTTGTGCAGGGGTGCCCAGCCTTTTGGCATCTCTGGGCCACACTGGAAGAAGAGTTGTCTTGGGCCACACATTAAATATTGATGAGCAAAAACAAGGTTTTAAGTAAATTTACAATTTTGTGTTGGGCTACATGCAGCCTATGGGCCGCAGGTTGGATACCCCCATTGCCTCTTCCGAGGTGGACAGTGTCTGACTATCTCATCATGCCATGAAGAGATTCCCACACCTCACATCCTTAAATCCGCCCACGTATTTCTTCCCAATCCCTCCTTGTTCCCAGTATTCCAAATTTTGTCCTCTCAGGCTCTTGAAGCCAACCAAGCCATTCGCCATGGCCTGCAAGTCCCTATACATATTCCATCCTTGGACCACAGCTCTTTCTGCACTAAGTGGATGATGAGGTCACTGCCCAAAACTCCACCCAGGGCAAGAACCATTGTTTTTCAGTACTGACCTTGAGTAAAGCCATAGGCAGTTAGGGCCAATTTGCAGCTTGTACCCACACACCAAGCAATCCCATCTGTGGAGACTTTTCCTCCTCTGTCCACTATTTATAAGGGGCCCTCCATGTGGACAATGGGTGAGAGCTGAGTGAGGGGTGCCAAAAGAGCCACGACAGGTGATTAGGGGATCTGGGCTGTTTGCTTGTGTAGCTTATCCATAACCCCTCTTCCTGTGGGGCCTCCCCAGACTTACGGCTTTGCAATACTGTCTGAACTCAGCTCGTGATGGACAGCCCTGGTCACATGGAGACTTGATGTCCCATGGCCAGGTCCTCTATCTTGATCAGGGCACATTGTCATTCCAGGAGCTGTTTTTGAAAGGTGTATGATTTCCCACTGCAGAGGGCATGACCTTGCTCCAGAACTTCAGAGATCTACCATGACATTCTCCTACAGGGGCTTGCCATAAAATCTACACAGCATTTTTTCCTCTGTGGAGAGCTCCTGCATTATGGGGTCTACTGAGCTGTATGGCCCAAGCAGCTGGGCTCATTGGGTTACAGCCTGGATCTGCTGCAGACAGATCCTGCCCTGGTCTCCAAAGTTAGCAGCTTTGCATGTTATTTGCTCTAGGGGCTGGAACACAGGCCTCCAGAACCAGTCACTGTACTTCTCGGTCTTAGTGGTGACAGGTGTGAGATGCAACCATTTTTCCTTTACTTTAGAGGGAATTTCTTGGAATGCCCTAGACTAGGAACCAAAACTTCACTAACGTGGCTACTGAATCTTCTACAGCTACCTCCCACCCCCTGGAGCACACGTCGCACCAAGGCTTCCGATGCATTTGCTACTTCTCGTTGACCTGCTCTAGTTAACGTGCTGTCAGCGACACAGTCGTCTAATGCAACGTTCTGCAGAATGTCTGCATGGTCCACCACCTTCAGAGTATATCACAACAGGGGGTGAAAGAATGGGCATAGCCCTGAGGCAAGATAGTAAATGTATACGGGCGTCCCTTCCAAGTGAATGCAGACTGTTTCCGATCCTGCTGTCTGAGAGACGGGGGAAAAATGCACACACACACATGCACACACACGCATTCACCAGTGTTCAGTTGCCCACGTAAACGTCTGTAGCGTAGGTCCCTCTGGTGAAAGGGCTGGTCGTATAGAGTTCCTGGAGGCCATATTAGTCTGTTCTGACCACGAAACCGCATCTGGCACAGTAGCTACCAGAGAGGGCACTCCTTGTTTAAGTTTGCCAGAGTCCATTGTCCTCCTCCAGATTCTGTGTGGCTTTTATAGGAGCCAGACTAATGAATTAAATGGAAATGTGATGGAGACCACCGTCCATGCATCCTTTAGAACTTGGAGAGTGGCCCTAATTGCTGCCATTCTCCATCCCTCTTCCCAACTCTGGGACCCAATATTGTTTTTTTAGCTACTATCTTTATTAGGGCGAGGGAAGCATTTTCAAAAGTTTACACTTGGATTGCTAAGGAAACAATGTGTTTTGCCAACTTCTAAGTGAAGACATTCATTCCAGTGATAAATTTGGGGTTTTGGGCAAATGATCTGAGCAAGACTGTAATAGACCGAATGGACCTTCTGGGCTGGCCTGGCTCCCATGTGCTCCTGTTCTAAAAGAAGGCCCACGATGGTGCTTTGAATATCAATGTTGACTCACAGCCTGTGCTGATAGTCCTCAAAATGCTTAGGAATATCCCCTTCCCCAGTGTCCAGTTACCCAAGCAAACAGGGCTGGAAAATCCTTACCAAACACACCTGCCATGTGTTGCCAGAGCCTTTCTCCAGGAGACCCAGCCTCTTCTCCAGCCAGTGGGTTCTAGGTCTGAAAACTGACTCAGGATCAGAAACTGGTCAAAGAATTATGGCTTTTTATTAGGGTGACTCCTCTCAGACTCCCGATCATTCATTCCTGAATTTAAGAAATGCTCTTGTTGGTTGCCCCCTGACCCCAGAGATGCCATTTTCTCTTAACCAACCCTGGTGGGCTCTACTTCTTCAGGGTAGAGTCTCTTTCCCCCTTCCCTAGCCAGTGCATCCCTGCCTGAATTCTGTTGTGAATTAATCCCAGTCATTGGTCTGATGGTCAGGAGAGAAGGTAGGGGCACCTCCTAGGGGAGGTATATATCGCCTTGTAAGTCAGAGGCCTCTGCATTGCCTTCGAGCAATGCCAGCAGATCCCAGGTCATCTGGGGACAGAAGATCTTCAAGTGTATCAACCCAGACATCCCGTTTCATAGCTCAGGGTCTCGTTCCTTTACAAAGCTCTGACCTTTCATAGAAACTCCTTTCCTGGAGCTCGTCTACTCTTAAAGAAAAAAAATTATATTTTATTATATTAAAGAAAAAGTTCTGGACCTGATCTTCTGGTATCCTTGCCTTCTGACCCCAAGAGACTAGAGTCTCTTTTTAAACTGCCAACGAGAACCTCTGGCTTTCAAATCAGCCTTGAATTGCTGATGAAACACCCTTAGCCTTTCCTTGTCTATCTCCAAAGCCTCTATCGCCCCAACGCCGTTCGATCCCATTGTCATTAGAATTACTTCCCCTGGACTTGCCACTCTTGTCACATTGTCCAAGCCACTGTTCCCTGTACTCACAAGCTATCCCAGTTCACCACTAGTCAAAGGCCAATGACGTCATTGCTGTGCCGCTGTAGTGATTATCAGCGCTCCATGTGCCAACAGCGATGGGGCACTCACTGCCAGTCTGGGAGTGGATAATCCAGCTCCCAAAGCCCGTTTTGCAGTCTGCCTTCTTGGATCATTCATGGCACCAAATATCACAGGTTAGAGACGCTGGGACTCGGACTCTGAGATAGACATTTGCTTATGGGAGGTTCATTGGAGATGCTCTCAGCAGCAACATCTGCAAGCAGTGAAGGAAGCATGTTCGGGCACAGAAAGAAGTTGGACTTCACTGCAGACACAACAAGAGCCTCAGCCAATCCCACAGGGAACCAATTGGGGCAACAGGGTGAGGTCTTTATAGACTCCCATTAACTATTCATCGGATGCAGGCTGCCCCTTGGGCCAGCTGTTTCTTTTCAGCCAAGAGCAACCCTTGAGGTACAATCCATGATGTGGGTGTGTTGCTCAGTCCTGAGCTCTCAGCTGTCAGCCCTTTTAGTCGCTTGGGGGACGGTGGCAGTGGGGGGGATCTGGGTAATACACCACAGCATCTACTATACCAGTTTTGCTCACGTGAAAATGTGTAAAAGCCCCTTCTCCCCCCAAAATAGAAGTGCATTCTACACATTTTGCACATTTAAAATGTTGATCGATAGTGCCAAATTTCTCTCTGACAAGCTTGAACCATTTATACTTCCATCAGCAATGTATGAAAATGCCCATTTCCCAACCTCTTAGCCAACTCTGAGTAGCTGATCTTTGAAAACCGTCAGTGTGATGGGGGAAATACATCTCATTGTTTAGTTTTCAATTCTATCGTCAGAGAGGTTGATCATCGTTTCGAATGTCGTTCATGTTCTTGCTTTTCTCCCTCATTGATTTGTAGCAGCTACTTCTATCTTACAGATGGTGAACTTATTCTTGTCACATGTCTCCCCAAGTGAACCTTGCCCTTCAACTTCATTGGCAATGTATTTTACTATAAAATCTGTAAAACCTCAGACGGCCTATCTTTTCCATTATGGCTCTGGGTCTCATTTGCCACTTAGAAACTCTTTATCCATATAAAATATTTTTTCATAGTTTTTTTCTAATATTTTTATGGTTTGGGTTTTTACATTTAGATTTTATTCCATCTGGAATTTATTCTGGTGAGAGAAGTATGAATCCATCTATTTTTTTTTTTTCCAAATGGCCAGCCAGTTGTTCACGTCACCTATTAAATAATATATTCCCCTTGCCTGACTGGAAGCGTCTCTCCTAGTGCACTGAGTTCCCATTGCACCTTCTACTCCATCACATTGCCCTGCCTATTTTCAACCCCATATCAGAGCATCACTATTATTCTATTTTTGTGTTTCAGTATCTGTTAAAATGACTGCTCCTTCTTTTCTCATTTTCTGCCCCAGATTTTTATTGTCCTATAATTCTCCCAGATAAAATTTAGAACAATGCTGACGAGCTCCCAAAATAATCACACTGGAATTTTGGTTGGGATTGGGTTGAATTTTTCAATACATTTGAGGAGAATTGAATAACTTTGAGTCATTCTAGACAAAAACAAGATACATATCTACTTATTCAAGTCTTTCTCTCTATGCTTTTGGGGAATATATATATATATATATTTTTTTTCCAGGTGAACCTGAACATTTCTTATCAAGTTTATTCCCAATATTTTATTTGTTGTCATTGTTATTTTGTTGCCTTTGGGAGCAGATTCTTTATTTCCATTTTACTGGGTATCATTGCTGTATAAGAAAGCTAGTGAGTTTTGTATATTTATTTTGTAGCAAGACGCCATACCAAGCTGTCTGATTGTTTATAATTGTTTTTCCATGAATTATCTTGCTTTTCCCAGATAAATAAAAATAATCTCCTAGCTCCCCAGATCTACGCTTCAGAAAGGTTATTCGCTAGGCAAACTGAGGGTGGGAGAGGCTGGAGGCAGAGTGGCGCCTTAGCCCTGGCTGTTCTATCGTGCCCAGTATGTTTTCTCTCTCACAGTCTACATCGGGACGGAAGACTTTCGCGTGAGTCGACAAGAACTCAGCAGTACTGGCTTTTGAACTGGCGATAAGGTAAAAATGAATCTTCAGTTCTTTGAGATGTTCCTTGATCACAGTGTACTCTGATGTTGTATTATAGGAAGTCAATCTGTGTGATAAAGGATAATAATAACAGCGGACACTGACTGAGCGCTGGCTGTGTGCTAGACACTGCCCTGAGCACTTGATGTACTGTACATTCTCTCATTCAATCTTCAAGGCATCCCGTTGAGGTGGGTACCATTATCAGACCCATTTTACAGATGAAGAAACTGAGGCCTGGAAAGGCTGAGTGCCTTGCACCCGGTCACATAGCTGATAGCTGGTAGAATTCGAATTTGAATCCAAGGACTCCAGAGTCCATTGCCCATAGCGACTACAGCGATACAGGCCAACACAGTACAAATCTGCTCTCTATTTACAGCTCCAGAGTAACCCCTGAGTCCCAAGTTCAGATTAACCAAGGGGTTTGCTTTATCTTTTTTGCGTTTCCTTTGACCCGGCCACCACCTCAGGAGGTCACAGCCTCCCAGCTTTCTAGGCAGCCTGAGGATGTGGGACCAGCTGAGCAGCGCCGCCGGGCAGATTCCAAGTACAGGGGAGGGGAGGAGTGTAGGGCGGCAACCAGACGCTGACGAGTTATGAGCAGGCTCTGGGAGACCGCAGTTTTTAAAAAGCGCATTTGCTCTGGGTGGCTCTCTCATTTCATCACTTTGTGGTCGATGATTGACGTGTTCTCCCTCTTTTGAAAACTGTCTCTAGTTTTTGATCCTGACCTCTTGCTCTCTGATCCATGGACCAGCCTGTTCCTGGGCAGGGTTTCCAGGTCTCTTAGGCAACAGGACGGAGCTATTTTCCCAAACACACACACACACACACACACACACACACACACACACACACACACCCTACAGCTCCTTTAAGCAGCTCTGGACCAACACACCTAAAACCACATGTCAGCTGGCCAGTGTCTATTTGTCTACATGCACAAAATGCCCTGGGAAATCAGAGATGGCTTCAGAGAGGAGGTGACATTTGAGGCATTGCCAAATTAATCTTATATGACCAGTATTGATATTAATTCCTTTACTGAACAACTATTTACCAAGCCCTTACTGTGTGCTGGGATATAGTGATAAATCAGATAGAGGAGTCTTTGCCCTCAAAACTCTTACATTCTAGGCACTAACACATAAACAAGTAAATGAATAAAATAATTTCATATAGTTAGAAGTGCTGTATGAGATAAAGGGACAGAAAGTGAGGGGTGGGGAGCAGGGACTTAAGACAGGTGGTCAGGAGTCTTCCCTGAGGAGTTGAAATGACTTTATACCTGAGGGTAAGAAAGAGCCAGACTGTGAGGCTGTGAGGGCCACTCGGGCCACCGTGTGGGGAGTGAACGGTGGGGGTAGGGACAAGCGGGCGACCGCTTAGGAAGCAGTGCAGTGGGTCAAGGGTGATGCTGGAGACTGGGAAGGAGAGGAGGTGGCGGAAATGCGGAGACATGGCCCTTAAGGGACAGAGTTAGGAAGTGGTACCTAAATGGGTTAACCCTTGGAGGGCATAAAAATGAGGTATCAAAGGTGACTCCCGGATTTGGGCCTCGAACAATACAAGATAAATGGTGAGGCTGTTGTCCAAGGTGAGGAGTACAGAGGACGGAACAGGTCTTTGGTGGCAGGGAGTGAAACGCTCAGGAGTAACAATGGCAACTACGTAACTACAGGTAATGGAACAAAGTGTGTTCAGGGTTTGCTTACAGTCTTAACTTCATTAATGTATTGGTCAGACTGAGAAATAGATACTTTCCCATTTTTCAGATGAGAAAAGAGTTTTGGAGAGGGGAAGGGACACTCAGTTTATGAAGGACGGACCTGGGATTCGAACCCTGGTCTGCCTGCTCGTAACTGCTAGACCCAGTAGTAACTTTATAATGAAACATTTAGAAATAATAGGATTTATAAATAATAAAACCGTTATGGAAACATTTTATTATATTTCAATAACTTTTTGTCACTTGGTAAGTTATTTAACATTTCTTTAAAATACTGAAAAATGGACAAAAAGAGATAAAATTAATAAAAATCTATATGGATGCCAAAACCCTCCAGTGAGGGATGGACGTTAGACACTCTGGTCAGTAAACAAGTTGCCCAACAGGCACACGGACACTGACTGCCCCTCGGTGGCTGGGACCCAGATCCTCATCACAGCCTTCAGGCCCTGCCCGGCCTGCCTCCCTCATCTCTCCTCCAGCCTGTTCTCTACGACCTTCCCCCTCATCTCTGTCCTCCCACTGACTGGGAGGTTTTTCTTTTCCTCCCAAAGTCCCTGCTCATCCAAACCTGGAACCTTCACTCTTCTGTCCCCTTCCCTTGGTAAACTCCTACTCATATGACAGAACACAGTCAAGAATCACCTCCTCCAGGAAGTCTTCCCAGAACTTCCATTAGGTTTTTTGTTTCAGGCCTCCTAGAATCAAGCTCTTCTTCTCCGAAGCCCTTTCTTAGTTTAATTCCCACCCATCATAGTGATTTCTCGCTACCTCCCCACTAGGAAGGGAGGGGCTAGGGGGGAGGAACTGAGGTGCCCCAGGTCTTAGCTCAGAGCTGGCACTGAGCAAGAACTCAGTAATTGGTGAGTGAATGAATCATGTCTCTTGGCAACTTTGAAATGCTCTGCCTCTTGCCTGTGGGTCCTCAGAGGAGACTCCTGGCTGAGCCTCCTGCCCTTGCAGTACCTGGCACTTCCCTCTGGAAGAACCATCCTGGTCTCTGGACAGCCAGACCCTTGTTCCCAAGTCACTTGCTTTCCAGGCCCCAGTGCTCTGGAAAGGGTCAAAATGACTGCCAGATCGAGGGGTGAGGGTGGGAAGGAGGGGGAACCTGGGAGGGGACTTATGGGAAAGAGGAGTCAAAGGCTTTTGTTGAGGTGGCATAGGAGGGGCCCAAGGTCTCAGTGTGGAGGGCAGTCACTGAGTCCCCTGCCAGGTTAGCCCTGATACCTGGAAACACTGCCTGCCTCAGGGCTCCAGGCCCCATGGCCCTGTGCAGCTGGGGGGCTGGGCGTGCAGTTTCCATTAGGGGAAATGATGACTCAGACAGAGGCCGCCCCCTTTCCCGGCCTGTAGCCCCAGCTCGGGTCCCTTAGAGAAAGGCCTCATTTTGAGGCCCAAGTGGGGCAGAGCGGGAAGGGAAGCTCCACAGTCCAAATATTTGTAGACCGAGCTGTTTTCCCAAGCAAAGCAGAACCAGATGCCACCACCCTCCGGGGGAGGCCCGGCCTTGGCACTGGGCAGCAGCCTCGAGGCTGGGAGGCCAGACGCGGAGTGGTAAGGTGACGGCTGGCCAAGGATGGCACCGTGGGGTCCCGGAAGGCTGGTTGCTTGTTAGATAAGACACTTCTATGCTGCCTGTCCCGTGAGCCAGAGGAGGGCAGGGACCACGTCTCAGTCATGGCTGGGTTCCCAGCACATGCGGAGGCCAGGTTCAGAGCAGGACCTCAGTCAATTTCTCGTGAGACGCTGACTGGCTGGCTCCTGGACCGGCTCCATCTGTCGGGCCAGTCAGACCCGAAGCACACGGGGTGGATGCACAGCCTTGGCCACGTCACCTAGTGGCTCTGTATCTCAGTCACCTCATCCTTGTAGTGGGGATGGTAGCGTGCTTACCTTGCAATGTTGCTGGGGGCTCGAGAAGTCCTCATGCCTAGACCTAACCCCACGCCTGGCCCAGCACTGGCTCTCACAAATGCTCACTCTTGGTAACCCCTAATAATCTGGGGGGCCGGCCAAGAGCTGGGACAGTCTGGCAGAATGGGAGACACAGCTCAACGGCTGTGGCAGGCAGCACGCAGGCTGTGTGGGTGAGGCAAGCCTGCAGGTGCAAATCCAAGAGGCAGAGGCCCTGCAGCTGGTAGCCGCGGCTACAAAAGACACGCATGTTTCAGAGCCTCGGGCTCAGCGCTCAGAGGGATGCCAAGAGCTAGAGCTTAATATTTCTTAGATTCTTCTTTTCTGTAAGTTTTTTTTAAGAACTAAATGTCTGTGTGGGATGGAGAGGACAGAGGGACCGTACAGAGAGGAGGGACAAGGCAGAGGTTAGCTGTGGGCTCTATGGTCTGACTGCCTGGGTCACGTCTCAGCTCCGCTGTGGTGCCAGCTCCCACCCCCTCCCCCTGCGCTTTCCCTTTCTCCTTTGTTAAGTGGGGGAGCTAGAGGTAGTGCCGTCACAGGGCTGTCGTGGGGATTTAATGAGCTCATACCTGTCAACGCCCAGAGCAGGGCCATGCCTTGTTGGAAATGTCTCTTGCGTTCGCTTAGAGACGGGGTGCATAATGGAAAGTGCATGGGTTTGGGCCCCACATCTGAGCTCAGATCCAGTTTCTTCTCCTTCCAGCCACATAATCATGGATGAGGCATTAAGCTTCACTAGACTTGGGGCACCTGCTCAGTAAGCAGGAGTGACGCTGCTGAGGCTGTGGGGGTAAATCGTAGCACTCGGCAGGTGGCTGCTGCAAGGAACTAGCGTGGCCTGAGATGCTCCTGGGGTGTGAGGTCTTACCTGTCAAGAAAAACTGACCTAAAGGCTGGGCTTTCAGTGATCCTGTGATAGTTAATTGCGTGTGTCAACTTGACTGGCCACGGTACCCAGATATTTGGTCAAATATTGTCCCTGATGTTTCTGTACAGGGTTTGTGGGATGAGATGAACATGGAATCAGGGGACTTCGAGTAAAGCAGATTGCCCTCTGTAATGCGGGTGGGCCTATCCAATCAATCAGTGGGAGGCGGGGCTAGAACAAAAGACTGACTTCTCCCCAAAGAGAGGAGGCTGGTAGGTGGCTTTCACACCTGAACTGCAACAACGCAGGTCCCTGGGTCTGGAGCACGCTGACCTACCCTGCATTTCGAACTTGTCAGCCTCCATAATCCTATGAGTCAATTGCTTAAAATCTCTCTTTCCCAACACCCTATTTGTTCTATTTCTCTGGAGAACCCAAACTAATATAGATCCTATGTTTACTGATTATAAAAAGTATGTCCAGGACGAGCCACCTCATGGATGAGAGATGGGAAAGGGAGAGTCCTTAGCCAGGTGTCTTTAGAGCTGAACTGAAAGTGTATCCTCAGGAAGTAGACCCTTAGGGCCCCAGACACTGGGAAGTCCTGCAGGGTCTTAGGGGTAGAGGGTGGAGACTGGCCCCAGACCTGGGTCTGGCTACTTTGTGAAACTACAGCAGATTCAGCAGAAGGCAAGAAAGCACCTTCTTCGTGAAAATGTCAGGGTAATGAGGTTGGTGAGAAATCCGGTGGAGCCCAGACGGATCTCTACACCCAAGGACCCTCCTTGGGAGAAACACTGTGGAAGGAGTGAAGCTGGGGTCCCAGCCCGAGTTCCCTCCTGTGTCCCTGGGCCTCGGTCCACACAGACAGTCAGTATAATGAAGGCTAAGTCCTTATGATCGCTAAGGTACCTGCCAGCACAGATGCTCAGGGGTGCTGGGTGGGGCAGTGGCCCAGGCGGAGGAGACTGGGTAGGAGCAGACACAGCTGTGGGGGCTGCAACCCAAGCAGCAGGCTGGCAATAAGTCCATTGGAGGAGCGCGTCCTTAACCCTGGTGGTGCTCCATGGGAAAAGCTACTTCAAGGCTTGCCGGGTGGGTCATGGAGAGAGGGGAGGAGCCGCTCAGGGTTCAGGGATCCAGAAGGACAAAGTTTATTTTTCCTGTGCTATCACATGTTCCTATTAAAATTTTCTTCAAACACACTTTAAAATTATTCAGGCGCCCTCCTCTCTAACCATCTAATTTAAATTTTTTGTATGTTGTTATTAAAAATACAACTTTGATGTTTGCTTTTTCTTCTTACAAAAGTAATAAGTGTTTATTATAGAATGCTAAGAAAATCAACATGAGGGGGAAGGAAGAAAATCGCCAATGCACTCATTAGGATGGACCACCTGCTGTTAATAAGCAACCTCCCAATTTCAAGCTGCTTAACATAAGAGATTATTTCTGCTCATGCAAAACCCAGTGAGGATGTTTGCTATGTAGCCTTTCTGTTGATTCAGGGACTCGGGACCCTTGTGTCTTGTGGCTCCATCGCCCTGGGGCTCCGGGTGCTTTGTCTCTAACCAGTGGGTGGGGGGAAAAAGGAGTAAAGATTGTGAAGCGGGTTTATGGGTTGGGCTTGGGAATGGCAAGCATTGTTTCTGCTCACATTTCATTGGCCAGAATTCTGTACATGGCCACATCTGAATGCAAGGGAAGCTGGGAAACATAGTCTAACTCTGTGTCTGGAAAAGAGGGATGGGTTCTAGTGGGTTCTATGACATTGCATCTGCCACAACCTGAACTTCAGGATCCCGAGAGAACCACAATTCATACTCTGAGAATCTCTTTCAGCTCCTTTTTCTATGCCATATACGTTTTGTGTAATAAAGCATTTGTCTGGCCTAAGTCACCAGTTCCTGGTAGGCAACCTCTAAGCCCTTGGAATTTTCTGGGTATTAGGAGCGTCCTTAACCTTCCTGGTGTCCCCCAGGACCACACCTGGCAGGTTATGCTAACAGGATGGCTCAGGGTGGCGGCAGGCCACACCTGAAAGACCAGCCGTGTGATTAGAGGGGTGGGGCTTTGAGCCACCTGCCAGTAGCCAAGCCTCTGCAAAGGGGAGGGGCATATACCATATTTTTTTAACTATAAGGTGCATTTTCCCCCCAAAGTTGGAAGGAAAATGGGGGTGCGTCTTATAGTCAGAATGTAACTTACCTGAGTTCTGTTTACATTTACGTTGGTGAAATATTATGTTATTTATGTTATTAAATGTTTTACCACATTTTTTGCTTCAAAAATTGTTTCCCTATTTTCCTCCTCTAAAACCTAGGTGTGTCTGGTGGTCTGAAAAATATGGTAGTTCACTCACTCCTATCTAGGTAATGAAGTGTTGTTAAAAACTTCGACACCAAAGCTCTGGTGAAGCTCCTGGTTGGCAGCGCTCTTTGCCGTATGTTGATGCCAGGGGTCGACATGGTCTGGGGATGATGGTGGCTTTGTGTCTGGACTCCCCCAGACTTGGCCCCATGTGTCTCTTCTTGTTTGTACCCTTTTGCCATAATAAAACAGTCATTGTAATTACAGTGCCTTCCCAAGTTCTGTGAGTCTTTCTAGTGAATAATCAAACCTGAGGGAGTCCATGGGGACCTCTGAGTTTGTAGCCAGCTAGTCTGGAGGGAGGGGAGACCTGAGACCCCAAAACTTATGGCTGGTGTCTGAAGTTAGGGCTGTCTTGGGGGAGTCATGCCCTTAATTGCAAAGTTTGACCCAACTCTGGGTCCATATAGCTATACAGAGTCACATACGGACATTGAAATGCACATATTTAAGACTATGGGTTCGCTCTATAAATCCTATTTTACAAAATGCTTTTCTTCACTTGACTTGTTGATGTCTTTTCAAGAAGCTGACCTCAATTCCAGGTTACTCCGGTAACCCAGCCAGAACTCTAGGATTCCACTTGTTTCCCCACATTGGGAGCAGACAGGATAGCCCAGCCTCAGGCTCTCCCCCTTACCTGGCTCCTACTCCCACACCTGACCCTTGTCCCTGACAGCATCCTGAAGCACCTCTGAAGGCCTGGGTTGGCAGAGCTAAGTGTGAGCAGAGAGTGACCCAGGCCTGTGGCAAGCCCTGCAGAACCGGTGTGGCATGTGCCCCACCCCCACCGCCACCGCCCCCTCGTCAGAGTCGTGGCACGGGGAGGGGTCTGGAGCAGACCAGGACAGCGAGCGCTGAAGCAGCAGGTCCAGCCTCAGTTTCCTCATTAGTAAAGCAGAGACAACACTGATGCCCATCCTACTGGGTTGGTGCAAAACTCTGAAAACAGTCTGGATCCTCAGATCTGTGTCCTGTCATGGTGTGCCCCATGTTGGGAAGGCACAAAGAGACCAACAGTCACCCAAGGTCACCCTGCCCTCTTTTGGGGCCAGAATGAGTGGCGCTCTGGGCAGCTGGCTCTGCTTGCCAAAGCCCTCGGCCCTCAGGCATCCTTGGGCCTTGGGTACCACTGAGGGGAAGGCCTGGTCATCCCAGCGGGGGATTACATTCTTCTCGAGTTTTGGCGTCTGGAAACAAATCTCTGCCCTTTCTTCTCTTTAGGAAACAACAACAACAAAGCCAGACTCCTGTCCTAGGGGACAGCGCTGCCTCCGCCCTGCAAGGATGGTGGAGAGAAAGCTTTTCCCGCCCCTCCTCCCAGGCTAACCACAACTGTGCGGTCCCTGCCCTTCCTCCCTCCTCCTGCTCCTCCTGCTCCTCCACGGGCTGGCAGCCAGCAGGGTGGAGGTCCCTGGGAAAACTAGTCGGAGCCGGAGCTGAGGAGCCGGCAGACGGTGCCCGGGGCCTTGGCAGGGGCCTGGATTCAGGACGCCTCCTCCGCGGCTCAGCCTCTGGTGGGGATGCGCTGACGCGATGTCTGGGGGACTGGCCCTGGCCTGGCCGGGCTGCACCGCAGGTGACACGTGGACATTCTGCTCCACGTCCCATGGACGAGGCTGGCCTGGCCGGGGAAAGGATGGCCAGAGAGTTCAGTGCCCAGGGATGGAGATGGAGTGACGGGGACAGCAGGGATGGGGGCCAGGGACGATGCTCTAGACTCAGAAAACAACCAAAGCCTTCTGTCCCTGCCAGAGCGCTCATTCGTCCCACCTCCAACAGTTGCAGCTCATCTTATTACACAAGAATGCAGTCACTGTAGCAATGCTGAGATACAAATAAGAACAAAGATGAGTTATCACCCCTCACTCAGCATTTAGAGAAAAACACTCTTGAACTGTATTGCATTTCTCCCCAGGCTTTTATATAAGACACAAAATACGGCAATTCAAAGTGTGGCCTGGGAACTGCGTGTTCCTGGGGCATGAGGAAATGTGTATGGAAAAGGAGAGTATGTATTTAGACACATCAACAGCGATACGACATGGCCCCGCATTTTTATTTAGTGTGTTTTACAGATCAGCTTGTAACAGACTGGAAATCGCAAGTGGTCCTTCAGCCTAGCCAGTTGGAGAAGCACAAATATAAAAGTGGGTTCCTGTCATGTGTTGTCTGCTCCCCACGCGGTCTTCATATGTGTCTCCTTTGCCATGTCACATGTTTAGCGGCGGTTAGTGGCTGTTCCCTTCTGTGACGCGGATTGCTGCAGCTTCGTCTGCCAGTCTCGCACCCTGGCGACCGTTTCTAGTTTTCCAGATAATGAGTAATAGCTGACGAACGTCTTCCTTCACCCCCTCTTTGTGGGCTTGTGCCGTTATTTCCTCCAGATAAAGTTTCAGAAATGGAATTGCGGAAGCAAAGGATGCACACCTTTTTAAGATTTTTGGCCCTTTTGCGAAAATGACGGAAAGAAGAAAGCTCACCCCACTCACACTTTCAGCAGTAAGTTAAAACAGCCGTGTCTGCCATCAACAGCTTTTCAGGGGTTTGGAGACCATGGGTCCCCTTTTGCAGGCTCCATGCCCCAGGTCCTTCAGCGACTCCTCATATGGATCCAAGAGTGACGGGGCCAGGAGCAGCTTTAAGGGTCCCAGCCCAGGAGTTCCTGGTTTGGGTTCCACGGGACACTGGCTCTTCGGTATTCGTTGGTAGTACTCGACAAAAGGATTTTACGAGGAAATTATCTTGGGAATCATCAGAGCACTCATTATGTTAACGTACATTATTTACCCCCAAGAATGGGCCACAGTGAACAAAGTTTCCTCAAGTCCATTTGACTATGGAGCCCTTGAATGAGGGACAGCTCAAAGGAGCAACGGTCCATGGAACTCTACCTCAGCACAGTGGTTTTCAAATGTTTAAAAAGCCACACTCTCTTAAAATTATTTTCTGTAGGAAACCTCAATGTGTGTGAAACAGATCAAAGTAGAGATGGGACAGACAGAAGCCTAACGATTCACTGTCCTTCCCGGGGCGTGGGGGGCGGGTGGTGCATTGGGGAGATAGCGCAGGACTCCTAGGGGACCGCGGGGACCGTTTGAAGAACACAGTCCCCCTGCTCTGTGTCCCCGCTCCACCAAGGATTACTTGAAAGGTCAATGGAGGGGCAGGAAGACAACTCTACGTACAGCTAGTAGCACTTACTGAGCACTTGGGGGGTTGACTCTAAGGCAAGTGTGGGACTATAGAGAAAAATAAGGCACATCCCCTCACCCCCAAGGGGTTCAAGTCTGGCATGTGAGATGCATATAGACGCATGAAAAGGGAATTACAAATACAGAACTTATGAGGACAAGTGGTATACTGGACGCTCGTTTCTCACTTGCCGCACACCCATTTCTTTGGGAAGCTGCCTCTCCCTGACAGCGTTGCCGGCAAGGTGCCAATCACAATATCCCGTTTTTCTGGCCCACCAGGTGGTTGTATGACTCTTGCCTGGAAATCATAGTGCCCCGTGTTCCTGGTCTCAGTGACTGATCTGGGATGGCACACGACCCATACCTGGCCAATCAGAACGATTCCCTAGAACTGCAGGCAGATGTTCTCTTTCCAGGTAAGCCATTAAACTGGGATGGTGCGAGCCTGCTGCTGTCCACAGCCACGTGTTCCTTATGCCCCCCAGCACGGAGGCACTCCGTCTGCAGCAGGAACGAGTGAAGCAGGCCCCTGGGAAGTGGAAGGACAAGGGGTGCAAGACAAGAGTCCTGATGTCTTCACTGTGGGGATCTGCCCCAAGCCTGGACTTTGCAGGTACAGAAGTTAGTCAGTCCCCCTCTGGTGCTTACACTAATATCAGCTGGACTTGTGCCATGTGTTATCAAAGGTGTCATTAACTAATGCAAGAAACAGAAATGGTCAAGGAGGGGGAGCTCTCTTCCAGCTAGAAGAGTCAGAGAAGGTATCTCAGAGGCTAGTAAACTTGAACTTGACTTGGGAGAATGTAAATCCTCTAGATAGAAGGTGGTAGAGCATTACATGCAGGAAAGATGGCTTGAACAAAGACAGGGGTTAGAAAAAGTAGTTTAACCTTGATTAGAGGACAGGAGAATGACAGAAAAACAGGTCTGGGTTATTCCGAGGGATGGCCTTGAATACCAGGTGAAAGGCTTAAACATTGTTTGGTTGGCAATGGAGAGCCACCGGGCATGGCGGATGGGGGCAGAAAAGGAACGGTCTGGTCTGATCCGTGTTTCAGGAAGGCCTGCCTCTCTGACTGCAGGTGACAGGTGGCACAGGGGGATGAGGGACAGGGAGGATGTACCACTGAATGACCGGGAGCACAGAACTGCCACCAGTGGAAGAGAGAAGGAAGGAGATGCTGATCTGGGGTCAGGAGGACATGTTGGATGAGGCCATACAGAGGCGGAGGCCTGCTGTGGCCTGCATGGTGTCTCCCAGCCCCCAAATTCCTGTGTTAAAGCCCCGCCCCCAGTGTTGGAGTGATGGAGTAATTAAGGTTAAATAAGGTCCTAAGGGCGGGAGCCCTGATTCCAGAGGCTTAGTGTTTTTGTAAGAGGAGACACCTGAGAGCCCACCGCCCTCTCTCTGCTACGTGAGGACACAGCAAGGTCCGCAAGCCAGGAAGAGGGCTCTCAGCAGGAACTGAGTTGATCGGCACCTTGATCTTGGACTTCCAGTCTCCAGAACTGTAAGAGAAATAAATGTCTATTGTTTAAGTCACCCAGTCGATGCTAGTCTGTTATGGCAGCTTGAGCTGACTCAGACAAGACACTTGCAGGTGGAAGTGAATTTGGGTGAAACGCCACCTGGGGACACTTTTAGGGATGCAGCTCTGCCTGGCCCTGGGGCCAAGTACCCAGAGGGTCAGGTGTAACCATCACCACATCCCATATTCAAACTCTTTATTAATCATCCCAAACAAAAACTCTAGACCCATTAAATAATTCCCCTTCTCACTTCTCCCAGCCCCCGATCACACATATTCTCCTTTATGTCTTATAAGTTTGCCTACTTTAGGCACCTCATATAAGTGGAATCAGAGCATATTTCTCCTTTTGGGGGCAAATATTTGGTTTATCCACTTAGTGTAATGTTTCTGTGGTCCATCTATGTTGTGACATACAGCAGAATTTCATTCCTCTTCACGGGTGAATAACATTTGATTGAATGGAGATACTATCTTCCATTTATCCATTCATCTGTTGGTGGCCATTTGGGCTGTTTCCACGTTTGGCCACTGTGAATCCTGTCGCTACGAACCCGGTGTCAGCAGCTGCCGTCTTAACCACTGGGCTCAACTATTGTTGCGTTCTCTTCTGATTCAGTGAAAAACATTTTACCCACAAAATAGGTAAAGGAGGGGTCATTGTGTTTGAATTGAGATTGATCCTTCCCACAATCTCCCCACACCCTGCAGCAGCTCCGTAAACCTGAAACACCTTCCTGAACATTCCGTGAGAATGTGAGTCTGGCCCAAACCCCACGACATCCAGCTTCCTGTTGAAGGTGGCACACTCTCTGGCCCCCAACCCCACTGCAGCAAAAGGACATTATCATTCTTCCAGCTGCTCAAGCCTCAAATCTTAATCCTCTACTTCCCATCACATCTTAGATCTGGTCCATCTGCAGCTCCCTGCAGCTCAACCTTCCAGAATGTAGCCTGATTCTGCCCACTGCTCTCCCTCCCCAGGCCGAGCCGACATCTTCTCTGGCTGGAACTGAAATAGACCTTCCAGGTCTCCCCGCTTCCTCCCACTGCCCCTCTATAACCCACTTTCCTCCCACTGCTGGAGTGGGCTTTCGAGAACAAGAGCCAGATCACGCCATGTCTCTTCACAGTGTCCTAGCGGCTTCCCAGTCCATTTGCAGTCTGGTCCAGGTGCCCTCCCTGACTTATGGTGCTCCGTTCTGCACAACCCAGCCACTGCCATCCCACCCAGCCATCTGCTGCCTTTCTCCTGTGCACACTCAGTCCAGCCACTCTGCCTTCCCTGCTTGCTCCTTCCTTAGGGCCTTTGCAGTTTGATGGGTTTGCGCTTGAAACACTTCTCACCCAGACATTGCATGAATGGCTGCTTCTCACCTCTGAGGCATCCACTCTGATGTCACTTCCTCTGAGAAGCCTCCTAAACCACCAGACGGAAGCAGCTGCCCTCTGCTCCCGGGACGGGACGTCTCCATCCCATAGAGTCTTTGTACCACTTACCACTACCTGAAAGCACCTCCCATCTTTCCTTATTTCCTAGTTCATTGTCTCTTTTCTCCCTCCTAGTTGTGAACTCTGCGAGAGCAAGGGCCTGCCCTGTTTGGCATTCCACTCCCTCCTGACACAGAGACACTCACTTGCCGTTAAACAAAGAAAAATGAAATGCACAAGTCTGTGTGACCAGGGACAGGGCTGAAGTCTCCATGTTTTTTGTGACTCACAGTGGGATCCAGGCCCTGCGCATTCTTCCTGTGGCCCAGGGTCTCACGTAAACAATACAAACGTGTGCTACCTTCTGATGGGCAGTCGCGTGAGTGGCACTTTCTTGTCACCTATATCCGCTGCAGAAGAGGGGCTCTCTAACCAAACACAAGCCAGCGTAGACACGGGCCCCCTTCAGGAAGGTGCCCACCCATGTTCAGGGCTTTGGGACTCTCCGAGGGAAATCCGTCTACCTGGGGAACAGCCTCCGCTCTTCGCAGTTCCCAGAAACCTTGGGCCTCCCAACATGCGGTCTTTTCTGCTCCGGGGAGGAGGGCCATGCTTCAGAGGCAGCGCCTCCCTGTCTTGTGGTCGGGCTATTCTTGTGCCTCGGAATGCTCTCCTCCTCGGCGCTGACAGCCGCCACCTCTGCCGGTGGTGCCAGGCCTCTGGAGCCTTGCTCGCTGGGTGGCAAGGGCTTCCAAGGCCCCCACGCCCACCTGGGCTCTGGCAGGCACTGCAGGAGAAATGCAGAGCATGTGGCACTGGGGTGGGGGGGCTCCTCTCTGGAGTCGCTTGGCTCTTCCTCCTCCTGCCAAACAAAAGCTTCCTGCTCAGGCAGGGACAAGAGCCCATTTCTAATTGTGGAATAGACAGCAGACCAAGCCCTTTGTAGCAGGGGGGCGGCAGCGCTGCTCAGGGCCTCTGCCTGGTTTGCCCGGTTTTCCCCAGGCCTGGAGCAGTGCAAGAGACCGTGTAGAAATGTCCACCCTCTCGAAGAAGCAGAAGAGTCTGGTTCTGGCCTGCAGGTGGGGTCATTTTCTCTACCCTACTCTCCACTGGCCGTGTCACCTTGCATCTGAGCTCCTCCCTCCCTCTCTCCTCTCCAGCTTCTGGACTGATGTTCCCTCACCTGATGCAACCTCTTCCTCTTCCTCCGACACCCAGGCCGTCATGTGTGGATTCTTCCAGAAACTGGTAATAGTCCTCTTTTCCTCCGCATGGTTCATTCAGTCAGCCAGCACGCAGTCATCACTGCCATCGTCATCAGCATCATGCCCATTGTGATGCACCATCACACAGTGACCGTTTACCGCCTTTGTCTCCATGGTCGCCATTGACCATTGTCACCGTGGACGCTATGTGTACGGCACTTTATGTGTCTCATCTACTTCTCGCGAAGTAGTTTCAATTCCTCTCCTCATTTCGCAGACGAGGGCTGTGAGCTCAGAGAGGCTGAGTAACCTGCCCAGGGTCACACAGTGGGCGTGCCAGAGCTGGGATGCTAACCTGATGCCAGAGGTATGCCGAGCTCCCAGGCCATGTGGCTTCCCGGGACAAAGGGTTTCAGATGTCAATTCTGAAGCCAGACCGCCGGAGCTCCTCACGTCCTGGTCCTGGCTTGCCCTTTTTTACCTTTGCGACTTCTGACTTCTCCGTGCTTCAGTTTGCTCATCTGAGACATGGGGACAAAAATAGTACCTGCCTCCCAGGGCTGCTGTGAAGACCAAAGGAGCTGCTATGTGGGAAGCATATAAAATGTTTAGTATATAAAGTAGATAGAGAGACTGGCGCTTCATAAATGCTCTATGACAGGCACAGAGATGCACGAAGATACAGCCCTTCCCTCACGAGCTTCTGGTCTAAAAGGAAAGATCATCATACGGCGGGATGACCTCAGCCAGTGCAGGGACAAGAACACGGCGCACAGGGGTACAGGACGGGGACACCTGCCAGCCACGGGGCTTCCACTCACCACAGTGCCTCAGCCAGCTTAATTGTCTTATTTTAAATAAACATTTTATTTTGGATCAGTTTTACATTTATAGAAAAATCGTGAAGGTAGTACAGAGAGTTCCTGTATACTCTTCCTACAGCTTCCCCTGTTAATCTCTTACGTACTGCGCTGCGTTTGTTGAAACCAAGACATTAACATTGGTAGGACCCTATTAACTAAACTACAGTCTTTGTCTGGATTTCCCCAGTTTTCTCAATCCAGCATGCAATTCTGGCTAGCATGTTGCATTTAGCCAGCCCAATTCTGAAGGATGAATAGGAGTTCGCCAGACACTGGTGCTCCCGGGCATGGCAGAGCAGATGGAACGCCACCTGGACGCCTTAACACGTGCCTGAAGCACACGCTGTTTTCCCAGATATAAGCCAAAGGAAATGGATCACAAGAGATGTCCATCACCTTAGCTGTTCCCAGGCACGCTTCCTCCAGCCACCACCGCAATCTCCACGTATGTGATCCACTTACTCTAGCTTGGCCATTCCTCACCATGGGGCCACAGAGGCCACAGGTTTGGGGCCTACACCGCAGCTACAGCAGTGTGTTGCTGGCCTCATCCCGCCTGGCTGGCAGACGGGGTGTATCGAACGGCAGCCCTGTGTGAGGCCCTGGGGTGCAGCGGTGGGCTTGGCCGCAGCTCCATTCTCTCAATAGGCTTCCTTCACCATGATGACAAGGGATACACAGGAGTCACCCCTTATCCGCGGTTTTTCTTTCTGTGGTTTCATTTACCCGCTGTCATCTACGGTCCAAAGATACTAAATGGAAGAGTCCAGAAATAAAAAATTCGTAAGTTTTAAATTGCCCGTTGTTCCGGGGAGCACGATGAAATGCCGTACTGTCCTGTCCCATCTCCGCCCCCCACGCCCACCCCCCAGGACGTGAATCGCCCCTTGTCCAGCATTCTTGCTCTGTAACCCGCACCGCCCAGAAGCCCCTTAGTAGGCATCTCAGGTGTCAGGTCGACTGTCCTGATCTCTCACTGCTTATGTTCAAGTAGCCCTTATTTTCCTCAGTAAGGGCCCCAGCGTGCAGGCGTAGTCATGGTAATGGTTCAGATGTGCCCGAGAGAAGCCGTAAAGTGCTTCCTTTAAGGGAAAAGGTGAGTACAGTACAGTGAGATATCTTGAGAGAGAGAGACCACACGTAACTTTGATTATAGTATATTGTAATCATTGTTCTGTTTGATTACTAGTCGTGGCTGTTCATCTCCTCTGGCGCCTAATTTGTAAATTAAACTTTATGATAGGTTTGCGTGTATAGGAAAAAACAGTATATACAGGGTTCAGTATTATTCAAAGTTTCAGGCACCCACCGGGGTCTTGGAAAGCGCCCCCCTTGATTAAGGAGGAGCTGCGGTAAACCTTTTCATGATTCCAGTGTTTCCTACTGCCACCATAGCAAACCACCACACACTCAGGGTCTTAAAACAACACAAACCTGTTTACTACCTTACAGTTCTGGGGTCAGACGTCCAAAGTCAGTTTCACCAGGCTAACGTCGAGGTGTCGGGGAGGCTGCTTCCATCTTGGGAGACTCTGCTTCCTTGCCTTCCCCGCTTCCAGGGGCTGCTTCCTTCCGCCATCCTCAAAGCCGGCATCTTTCTTCCTCTGACCTCTGCTTCTGTCTGTACATCCTTCTCTCTTAGAAAGACTCTTGCAATTACAGTAAGGCCCATCTAGATAATCCCGAATAAGCTCCCCTTCTCAAAACCCTCTACTTAGTTATATCTGCACATTCCCTTTTGCCATGTAAGGTCACATATGCACAGATTCTGGGGATTAGGCCATGGACATCATGGGGAAGTGGGATCGTCATTCCGTCCACCACAAGCTCTTTCTGAAAGCGGCTGAGGACCCAGGCTCTGGCATCCACAGACCTGGGTTTGATCCACGCCCTGCCATTCCTCACTGCATGACCTTGTATTAGTGTATCACTCTGAGCCTCAGTTTCCTCATCCATATAAAGCTATCTCAGGGGTTCTTATGAGAATTAAACAAGCTTGCCTATGAGTTCTAGCCAGAGAGCCTTAGCTATAAACAACAGAAGTTGTCTTTGTGCTGCTTTAAGCAGAAAAGTAGCAGCTCATAAAGTCATCAGGGGGCTGGAAATGTAGGGTCAGAAAATGCCAGAACGAGGGAGAACTGGCAGCCAGACCCACAGCCCGAGCCATGCTCCATAACCTGCTCGGTGAGGCCTTCCAAGTACCTGAGCCTGGTGCACCTAATGCCTGCTGCTGCCACCTGAGGCTCCACCACCCCAGGATCCAGGCAGCCATGGGGCCAGACCCTCCCTTGCTCCTGGGCTGACTCAAGCTGTGTGGGAGCATCGGATTGGCTGGCTCTGGTCACATGACCCCTTCCTGGTTGCAAGGGCCCTTGGGAAAGCTGGGATCTGGCTTTCTCAGCTTCTTGGTTGAAGGCTGGCTGTCCTTCCCCTCCTGACTCATGGCATGGGGAACTCTCCAAACACAGAAAGGGATTCAACGCTCAAATTGAGCACTCTCTCAATGCCAGTCATGATATTACTGGTCCAGGCTTCCTACTGTTGGACACGGTAAAATTGTACCCATTCCCCAGAGTTGGAGGAGGTGGTAGAGCTCCCGGTCCCCACTGAAACGTGCCTGGACATGGCCCAATGTCGCAGGCGCTCTTGCCCAGATACCAGCCAGACGAGAATGTCAGCCATTCCTGGGTGGCCCACCAGTCAGCGGGACCCTGCTTGGACTGGAGAGCCGGCATGTCTGGCTAACTTAGTCGGCTTTTGTTGGATGGGGAAAAAGAGAAACCAGGAGAGTGAGAATGAGCGTGCAGCCAGGCCAAAGCATCTGAAAGATGTTTTTAATGTGCATCAGATTATGCAGCCAAGCCAGGGGCCTCTGCCCGGCTTCCCGGCACGTTCCTGCCCGAAGACAGCTTGATGATTTGAAGGGAGCCGCGGTCAGATTGTATACCTGTCAACTGCCTCTCGGCGCTTGCTGGGGCGCGGGCTCTAATGAGGCCTGACACCTCAGGAATCCAGCAGGATGCAAAACAGCCGCAGAGGGCAGGAGGGGCGGCAGGGGGGGAGCCAGGCAGGGTCTGCTCTGGCCACTGGGGCCTGCCTGGAATGTGCCAGAGGCACATGGAGGGAAGCCCAGGGGGCCTGGCTCCGACTTCTTCCTGGGCCACTTGCTGGTAGGATAATGAGAAAGTCATGTCACCTCTCTGAACCTCAGTTTCCTCATCTATAAAATGGGTTTTAATAGTCCCTCAAAGGTGTATTGGAAGAATTCAACCTAGTGCATAAAAAGCACCTAGCTCACGGCGAGACCTAATCAGTGAACATGATAAATCTTAACAGCCTTGTCAACACCCTCATCAACCTGGCTATACTTGTCTGCTTCAGCTGGCTGTCGAGGTGCTTAGAATACACCAGGGGTTTCTCCACTGTTCTTTTCTTTCCAGCCGTCTTGAGAGAAAATTGGCATAGAGCACTGTGTCAGTTTAAGGTGTACGTGTATGGGTGCACTTACGTATTGCAAAATGAGGGCCGCCAGAGGGTTAGCTAACAGTATCATGTCACACAACTATCATTTCTTTTTCATGGTGAGAACTTTTAAGAGCTACTCTTTTAGCAACTTTCAAGGACATAATACAATGTCGTTAACTACGTAGCCGCCATTTTCAGTGGTGCCTGTCCATGAGAGCCTGCTGGAGGAATTTTTAGGATGACAGAGATTGTAGAGATGACTTTGGCCAACTTCCCCATCTGAGTGTTGAGGAAATCAAGTCTCAGACGGGGCGCGGGGCGGGTAACTTACCCAACGTTAACTGCTTGGTGCAGAGGAGTTGTGTCAGCAAGGAGGGGAGAGACAAGAAGTGCCCTGGCTGCCTGGGGCCGAGGGGTGGACTTGACCCCATGGCTCTGACCTCAGGCACGTTAGATAAGCATAGAGAAGAGGACTAGCCGGTGTTCTGGGCCATCTGCCATCACCCTGGAGAGCACGGGTTGCGCACGTCAGAGCGCCCTACGCACAGAGATGTGTGGGTAAGGGCCAGCGGGCCCAGTCCTCGGGCCCTGGTAGAGAACATGGACCCTTAAACGACTCGTCCTGGGCACATGCTGAGAACAGTGTTTGCAGGCCCAGAGTGGGAGGGATGAACTCTTCTTGGGGGATAGAAGTTTTCACAGGAGCCGGTACTGAGGCCCAGCTTCAAGAAGTTCCCAAGATGAGATTCAGGGCAAAGAATCACATGTGGTTAAGGAAGAAAGCGGGACTTTTAAGAAGGAGATGGGATTCGCCCTGGGCTGTGAAGGGGGAATAGGATGTCCACAGACAGCAGAGGGTAGAAGGGCAAACCTGGCAGTGGGCACGGCCTGAGCAAAGGCACAGAGACGGGAAAGCACAGGGTGTGCTTGGAAAGGCGTAGTTCGGCTTGACTAAAGAATCAGGAGCATGAGGCAGAGGAGTGGGAGATGAGGCCAGAAGGGGGGCTGCGGTCAGACGGTGGGGAGCGCGAAATGCCGTGCCGAAGAAACTGTCCCTAGCTCCAGGCTGAAGGTCCAGAGCGGGCTGGGGCATGCCAGGCCTGAGAGGAACTGGAGCAGGGAGCAACAGGGCCAGGTGGGCGAGGAGGGCAGGCTCTCCCCCGTGCCAAGATTCGCCAGTGCACGGTCAGCCGTTGTGAGAAACGATGGACGTCTATAGCCCAGACTCAGCGAGCCCATTTTACTTTATTCAAGGCACCAAGCCTTACGCCCTTCCGGCAAGTCTGGCTTCCTCAAGAAGAATTCTGCCTGGAGTGCTGGTGGTGAGGTGTAGGGAGCTACTTGCTTGGCTAGTTCCAGATGAATGCTGGGAAGTGATGGTAACTTGCCCTAACGGCACCCGAAGTGACTCTCATTACTCACGGCTTTGTCTTAGACCACGGCCAACAAGGGGAAAGGAGCATGCGGGGAGTGCCTAGAATTTTCCTTAGCAAGTGTACATGGCTTTGCTTCATTCAATTCACATTACCTGTGTGATCTCATTTAATCCCACAGCAGCTTCATGGGAGAGAATGTTGTTTCCATTTTACAGATGAGGAAACCAAGGCCCATAGGGATCAAGTACCTTGCTCAAGGTCTCTGAGCTAGAAAGGGGCAGGTCTAGGTCCCCAGTTCAAATCTGTGCGTCTCTAAACTCTGATCCCTCCCCCATATTATCATGCTCCCTCAGTCAAAGCAAACCTGCCCTACAAAGTGACACGAGGGAGTGTCCCCAGCTTCCTTACAAAGAACGGCACAGCTGAGGGTAGTGCCAACTCACCCGCACCAGGGGCTTGAGAACTGTTATCCATGGCAACCAGAAACCAATGCGGTCCTGGTGTGTCGTTCCTGAGAGCTGGAGCCCTGCCTGCCAGGCGGTCACTGAGGCAGTTCCTTAGAATTCAGGCCCTCAGGGGATCGATCTGCCCCAGGACACATCCTCCATCAGTGGCGTCCCCACTCTCCGGCTGCTTCTGGTGTTGGGTGGGTGGCAATGCTGTCGGTGCTGTGCTCTGCTCAGGCTTTCTCTGCAGTGTCTCAATGCTCCCTTCCCTGTACAGAAGCGTCCTCTGCAGCTGCCGAGGAGCATCCCAAGGACCCCTCCCAGATGAGCAGTCAAAGCGCAGCTCCGAGGCTGAGTACTACCCAGAAGGCCCTGTGCCACAGATGCCCTTTCCTCCAGTGGCTTCTCTCCTCCCCAGGGAAGCCTTCCCTCAGCGACTGCAGCTGGACATAAAAGCCGTCCATTTCCTTCTGTGTTGGGGTTTTGCCGTTTCATTCCTTTTTGCCTACTTACTCTTTGGAAAATTCCTCCCCCGCCATACCACCCCCACCAAGCCCCTTCCAGCTAAGAGGTGACCACCATTCTCTCTGGCACCGGTCCTACCTTAGTCCAGCCAACTCACCCATCACCACCACCTCTCACAACACCCAAGCTCCAGATGCTTGGCAGCTATGTTAATCGGGGCTCTTTTATTGCAAGTGACAGAAACCCAGCTGAATGCACTGAAAGCAAAATGGAGTGGGATGGGATGGGATGGGATGGAATGGAATGGAATGGAGTAGAGTGGGATGGGATGGAATGGAGTGGAGTAGAGTAGGACAGGATGGAGTGGAATAGAGCGGGATGGGATAGAATGGAAAATAGTAGAGTGGCATGGGATGGAGTGGAGTGGGATGGGATGGGGTGGGATGGGATGGGATGGGATGAGATGGGATAGAATAATTGCCCAATACAACGGGGAGCTGTGGGGAGGGCAACAGGACTGGACCGAGTTCGGAAGTGGTGACATAACTTGTTCTCCCTGCCCCCGCCCCCACTCTCTCCATGTGCCTCGTTCTTGTCCCCTGGTGCATGGGCTTCTCCACAAGATAAAGAAAAGGCCTCCCAGGATTCCTGAGCCTGCCGAGTCCCAGTCTACCCAGTCTTCCCGCGGGAATCCAGCTTCCTGCTCCCAGCACCCTCACCAAGGAAGAGTGCTGGCTGAGAGGCCCTGTGAGGGTCACACGTTCGCCCAGCTGCTGCGGCCAGGAGGGTGGCGGGACATAGGTCCAGCTGTGCTCACCTCCGAGGCTGGGGGCAGGGCTCCTGTGATGGGGAGAACAGAGATGGGGAACACACTCTGTGCCCAGCAGAGAGGAGAGTGTCCATATACCAGGGCAGGAAGAGAGGAGTAGGGAGTACCAGGCATCGGGGTACCCCCGAGTTAGCCCAGAAGGGTTCAGACAAGGAAGGGCTGCCCCACTCCCTGGGGACCCGGGAGCTGGAGAGAGGGACACGAGAAGGGGCCCAGCCTGGAGAGACAGTGCAGTGTCTCCACAGCAAAGGAGGGGCTAGAGGTCCCCATCGCCCACAGGTTGGTGCCAAGGGGTAGAAACCGAAGTGAGAAGATGAGAGAGAGGAATCCGAGGAATGCAGAGGCTGCCGATGGCCTCCACTGGGGCTGGGCGCCCTGCTGCTCACCCAGTCAGCCCCTTGTTGGCCCCCCACCTCCTCTGGGAATGAGAAGAGCTCTAGCTGCTTAGAAGGTAGAGGGAGGCATCCTCCCTGAACCATTAACTCACGGTGTGACCTGGGCAGCATCGCCAGCCTCAGTTTCCCCGCCAGTGAAACGAGAAAGTTGGGATGGAAGCAGCCTCAGCCTCCTCGTCCTCCCCCAGACCCGGCCCCAGCTCCTCCCCATCACCCCGCAGTGAGGGAACCCCAGAAGGCCCTCAGAGCCCAGGAATGTGCCCCAGGCCTCGGCCTGCCCTCAGCTCCTCCCCGAGGAAGCTGGGGGAGCAGTTGGCAGGGTAGCTAAAGGTCCCCTCACCTCCCCCTCAACTCCCTGAACCATTTTTGCTTCCCCCTTTCTTTCCTCTTCTGGCTGCAAAGCACATGCAGATGTGAGGCTGTCGGCCACAATCAGGGGGCTCAGGTGAGGAATGGGGCCTGGCAGCCCTGGGCTTGTACTCGTTTGCCGGAGCGCAATTTCCCCGTAATTACACTTCCTAACTTTTCAGCATCTGTGAAAGATCATCTTCTGACACAGCGGAGTCAGGCTCGCGCCGGCCAGGAGGCAAGGCCCTTCGCTCAGAATCATTTTCAACAGGCAGAGAAAACACATTCGTTCTTTTCTTTCCGGCATGCACAATGTCCCCAAGAGACAAGCCCAGGGGCCCGCCCGGTGGCTCCACCAGCCCGGAGTCTCGGCGCCCGCCACCCCATGGCGCTCTCACTCTCCCCGACTCTCCCTGCCGCCGCCAGCCTCGAAACAGTCTCGGCTTCTCCCCTGTCACCCATCAAGGTGTCGCTGACGTCGCACCCCCACTCACAAGATCATCCACTTAAATTCTCACCAGTCCAGACTGTCAGTCGCTCACGGTGACACTTACAGAGTCACCTACACTGTCACCCCTCCTGCCTCTCAACCACCGCAATCCAATGTCCTCGAACCAATGTCCTCGAACCATCACCTACTCCAGGGCTGCATTGAGGTCCCTTCGTCACCCACAGCCACGCCATCACCCACGATGGCACGCACTCACAGATGCCATTTTAACTGTTCTTCCCTGTCACCCTGGGCAGTGCTGGGGCCAGCCGGACCCCTCCCACACTTGTCCCGTGCCACGTCCAACCCACCGCCCCACAGCCAGCACACCCATCTCCTCCTCTGCTCTGAGCTCCCAGGGTCAGCCAAGGTTTGGTTCAGGGCCACCAAGCTGGAGAACTCATGCCACCTCTCCCAGGGCCTCAGATGACGACTTGCGTTGACAAAGTGGGGCTCCGGGAGGAGAGAGAACAGAGGACCTCGGAAACTCTGGGGAGGAAGGAACCGTGAAGAACCCATGACAGCATCAGTGATGCGGCCAGGCCCTGCACGGTGAGCCGCAGTGCGAGGCGCAGTCGTGGAGGCAGGGTGTGCAGAGTACGAGTGGGAGGGGGCTCTCCTCTACTCTGATCTCCCCCACCTGGGGTCTGCTGGCCTGAGGGGTCGGGGCCCAACCCTGCTGCTGGGCGAATACACTGAGCCAGGGGAGGCACTCCCACTCGGGTGGAAACTGAATCCCCGTGGGGCCAGTCATGCCCTCTCCTCAGGGCCCCCTGCTCCTGCTGTTTTGTGGGAAACATCACTGCTTCCAAGACCAAGAATCTTGGATAAGTCCTTTTGTCCAGTGAAGCAGATAGGAGGCATTTGCTCCTTACCCTGAGCCCATGGCAGACATCACCAATCACAGCACAGAGAGGTTAAGTAATTTGGCAAAGGTCACACAGCTGATAAATAAGAGGAGCCAACTTTTAATCTTGAGCAGTCTGGATTCAGTTCTTTATCTTAATGACTATGTTATCCCAGCCTAGACGAGCTCTGGTCCCTAGGCTGGGCCCCTGAAGCCTGTAAAGCCCCCCAGCAGAGTAAGAGATGACAACAAACACCCTGCAGGGCAGGAGGTACCAGAAAGCAAGATTTGGTGCGGAAATTAACCCAAAGTCAGACCCTGTTGCTTACTGGCTGTGGCATTTAGAGCAGGTGACATAACCTTTTGAACCCCTGTTTCTTCCACGGAGACAGTAGCAGTATTTCAGAAAGGTACACAAAGCCCCCGATTCTGAAGGAGTGCATGACACGGTCTTGTTCATCGGGAAAGCGAAGCCCCCGCAGCGTCGTTCGTGCTGGTCGCCGGGTGGAAGCCCATCGGTGGACGAGTGGGTGAACACAGTATGGCATGTCCATACAATGAAACATTATTCAGCTTTAAAAAGGGAGAACATTCCGACACACGCTACATGGGTAAACCTTGAAAACATGATGCTAAGTGAATGTCAGTCCCAAAGGCACGAACACTGTGCGATTCCACTTAGATGAGGTGCGTAGAACAGTCAAGTTCATAGAATGGTGGCTGCCAGGGGCCGGGGGTGGGAGAAAGGGAGAGTTGTTATTTAATGGGTGTAGAGTTTCAGCTTTGCAAGAAGAAAAATTCTGGAGATCTGTTTCTTCGCAGTACAAATATACTTAGCACTACCGAACCAAACACTTAAAAATGGTAAAAAAAAAAAAAAAAAAAGAAGTCAATTTTATGTTATGCGGATTTTACCACAATTTAAAAAAATCCAAGTCCTCAGAGCCCCAACAAAGGGTGGGTGTGCTGGGTGACGTGGGCGTTGAGCGGAGAAGGTGGCGGCTTCTGCTGGGAAGGTTGGTCTGAGCGGAGCTGGTGCTGGGATGAGGTTTTGCTAAGGCCACCGCTGGTGTGGCAGCTCAGAGGCTGGGACAAGAAACATTCTAATTGCCCACGAAACTGTCCCTCGGATGGATCCCCCATTCCTAACCTACCTATGCCCGAGCCCACCTATGCCCGACCCCCACTGGGCTCGAAGGAGGGAGTGTGCTGTTGGCCACCCTGGTGGGGGAATAGGAGGGCCACGCTGGAGGGAGCGGCCGCAGCAAGCAGGCCAGCGGGAGGCCAGGGCGGGAGGACCTGAGATTCAAGTGAGTCCCTGCACTGGGCTTCCAGGCATTTCTTGCCCTGGAGAACCTGTTCTGAGGGCAGGCGCCGATCCCACCGTGGGCAGCGAGGATTCTGTGAGCACCGACTCTGTGTCAAGCCAGGCAAAACGGTGTGGGGAGGGGGATAGAGGCCAGAGACAGAAGGCCGAGCCCAGCCTGCAACCCCATCAAAGCTTAGTGAGCGGCAGAATCTCAGAAACCGGCACGAACACTGGGCCCGGGTAAAGCGGCTGAGCAGGAGAGCTGGACCCAGCGCCTGCTCATGCCTGCTTCGCAGTAGCATTCGGTCCTGGAAGATCTTGTCTGTCTGATTAAATCTTCACTTAGCTTAGGGGCCAGAACAAGGCCTGCCCCCTCCCATTCATTTAGCAAAAGTCCCCAGAGGCCTCTCTGTGCCCCCCTCAGGGAGGGAGCGCGCCCCTGGCCTGTCCTCTCCTGCGCAGCTGCCCCTGCTCACTGGGGCTTGTGCTGGACGCCAGTCCCCACTCTGCCACCTGCCAGGTCTGTGGCCTCTCGGTGCCTCAGCTTCCTCAGCTGTAAGGCGGGTATTGAACGGTACCTGCCTCGCGGGATTAGAGAGCACCTCTCACCGTGCTGGCGCACAGGAAGCCCGCCCTGCGTCTGAGCCGCTTTCGGTTTTGCTCCTGTTTCCTCCTCTTCTGCACTCTTTCACCTCTGCCCGTCCATACTGTTCCTCTGACTGAGTTAAAAATACACGACTGACTCTTTTCCGTGC
Organism: Micronycteris hirsuta; assembly: GCA_004026765.1. Lineage (NCBI taxonomy): Eukaryota > Metazoa > Chordata > Mammalia > Chiroptera > Phyllostomidae > Micronycteris > Micronycteris hirsuta. The sequence goes on along the minus strand of PVJI01001179.1, from coordinate 130,933 downwards.
ATAAGAAGTGCCCATTTGGAGCAGGCCGCTGAGTTGGGTGCTGTTCTGTCAGCGGGGTCGCTGCCAAGGTGACCCTGGGACGGGCACCACATGGTCATTCTCAAGGCACCTTGCCTTCACGACCTCATCTGTCTTCCACGTCCTCCTTGTCAGAGAAGATGCTGCTATTCCTAAGGTCACAGACACTTTGGTTACTTGCTTTATAGCAAAGGGAGGCCCAGAACCCAGGTCTCCAGACTCCAGGCCGCACACTTCCTGGCCCATGTGCAATGACGGCTATAGGATATTGGACGAGGGACAGATGAAGGGGTGGTGCTGCACCGTGCCCTGTCCTGCACTGCGATCTTCGGCTGAAGGAGCAGCAGCTGGGAGGCAAGGGATCCGAGGGGTGGGGACTTTCCCAGTGAGCGGATGGCACGGGAGAGGCGTCCCACCCTCACCATATCCCTTCCTGCCCTCCTGCGGGCGGCAGGCCTGCTCTGACCCACACCCTGAGCAAAGGCACTAGCTTGTCCCCGGGACTTTGGAGACAGCCACTCTCAGCTACAGGGCAATGCTCTTCCATGAGAGCCTGAGTGAGGGCAGCAGAGACATCCGGGTGGACTCTGGAAGGAGGTCCTGGCACCGGCAGCTGTGAAGCTCAGCTTTGCCAGGACATCCCCTCCCTCCCAGAGTGGGGTATCTCCCAGCCTGGCTGCGGGGCTTGCTGGGAACACAGCCATCTCGGCGCCACTGCGGCCATCTGTACTCTGCCTGCGTAGAGGGGTCCCAGTCACTTGTTGGAGCTGGGGCAGAGTTGCTCGGTCAACTTTCCAAAATATAAACATCACGGTTTTTAGGAGTTGGCATCAGAATTTGAAACATGCCCTGTCCCATCACATACCACCTGGGTCACCTTGGACAAATCTCTCCTCCCCTTTGGGCCTCAGTAGACGCATCTGTAAAATGCGTAGTTTGACATCAAGACCTTTGAAGGCTCATTCCTACTGGAACAGACTCCCACCCGCACCCCTTGCCAAGGAGGCGGAGGGAGCCCAGTTGAGAAGCATCCATGCTGCTCAAGGCCCTGCTCCTTCTGAACGTGTATTCCAGGCAGGGGGCAGGGTCAGAAAAAGGGGGTGACAGATTTCAGATAGTGCAAAACACTAGGAATAAATAAAGCAGAGTAATGTGGTGAAAAGCCAGGAATGCCCCTGCTATTTGGGGGGCCCGGCTCAAGCACAAATGGAGGCCCCAGCCCACACTCCCCCTTCTCTCTCTCAGCCCCACCCCTTGAGGGGCCTCCCACGCAGTGTGTGGACACGTAAAGGCTCTGTCCACCTCCTCCCCCACCCACATCACACACACCACACAGCGCCCTGGGGCCACCCCTCGGACCTCGAGGTGCTCCCGCCAGCACACAAGCTGACCCGTGGCGGACAGACCAGGGAAGAAGGCACCATGCCTCTGGCAGGGAACCGCAGAGTTCACGGGACCCTGAGTGTGGCCTGTGCAGAGGACGTGATCTCCAGGCCCGCACAGCTCCTTGGCCCGCGGGTCCCTCACCTCCTGGGTAGGCTGCAGCCAGAGGTGAGTCTCAAACTCAGGCTCTGAGGCTGGTCCTATCGGACGCCGCTGGGCAGGGGGCTGACTCAGTGTAGGTGATGAGGGAAGGCCTCCGAGGGGCGGGGACCCTTGAGCCGAGACCTGATTAAGAAGCCGGCAACCCCGACAGCGCCGGAGCCAGTGGGAGGCTCTCCTCTGGCTCTCTGGGCCCACTGCCCACGCCTCCAGTCCCACCCTTTGCCCCAGCCAAGCTGGGCGGGGCCCCGGAGGGGCCACCTGGAAGCAATCTTCCCCAGCCCGCTCCCTGAAAGTGAAAGCCATTCTCTTTGAAAGTCTCCAAATTGCCTTTCTTTCCAGGGAGGGAGGCTGCAGGAGTCTGGGAGAGGAATGAGGGAGGAAAATGAGCCAAAGCCACTGGCCTTGGTTCTTCAGCACTGAGTGAGCAGCCCAGAGGTCCGTGGGACCGGCACTGCCCCCGCCGCCCCGTTCTCTTTATGACCGAGCACAGAACCGCGAGATGGGGGAAGGCATTCTGTTCCTCTGGCCCGGAGCCCTGCCTGAATGGACCTGTCACTTTCCCTCCGCGAGCCTTGGTCTTTCAGCTCCCGAAGAGCATAAATTCAGAAGACCCGACTTCCTCACAATGCTGCCGGCTCCCATCCTGTCCTGCCTCCTGCAAGCACAGGCTTCTTGGGCCACCACCCAAACAATATTCAATCATAACCCGAGTGGCCCCACATTCTCTAGCCTTTTAAAACACGTCTTCAAATTCTTCAACATTCCTCCCAGCAGGAGGTGGGGATGAGGCCCCCTGGAATCCAGTCACACTTAGCGACTGATGGGCCACTAGACTGCTGGCAGGTGACACTGGACGACCTCCAAGAGTGGGTCAGGACAGTGGATGCTGCCTCCGCTGGGTTCAGCCAACACGTGGGCCGAAGCCCCGTGTCCCACGCTGGGTCTCCTGCCACCACGGAGCTGCCACGCTGTGTGGAGGTCCAGACCGGCTCACACGGGCAGAGCGTGGGAGGCCAGAGGTTTCTAGAAGAAACGGAGCTACCTGGCTAGCTCCCACCCAGCCCCTTCAGCCCCTTACCAGTCAAGCTCCAGCAGCTATCTGTGAGCAGCCTGTCCTATCTGTGAGCAGCCTCAAGCCAGAACGGCCCTGCAGAACCCTTCCTGGATTCCTGGCCCACAGAGACAGTGAACGGTATTAGGTCCATTGCAGTTGTGCCTGGCCGCGGAGTTTCGGCAGGGGTGTGATGCAGTGAGAGCAATGGGAGCCGTCACAATCTCCTCCGCCGCCTGACCCGGATGTTCTCTGTTTGCCCCTCCAGATCCCCTTTGCACCCTTCATTCCTTTGGTCCGGGCCACACCAGGCCAGCGCCCCTTCCTTGCTTCCTGTGTGAACAGCCTCCTCAGGCTCCCCTGGCCTCTGGCTTCTGGTTGGGCTCAGCCAATAGGGGGCGCTGCAAGGAGAGAAGAACAAAGAAGGAGAGAGAGGTTGGCCTTTATTTCCTGACTCCTTCCCTGCAAGGTCAGCAAAGCCCTGCCTCCAAAGGCCACAGCTCCTGTTGGGCTACCCTCACCAGACAGCTGACCTTCTAGGTCCCAGAAACTGCCCCCTTGCTCCTCCAGGCCCGAGGGCAATGCCCTCCTCCTCCCCTGCCCTAGCATTTCTCTGTCCTTTTACCTTCCCTTAACTCTGTGCCTTTAAAAACAGCTCCTAGTTAAACTCCCATCTAGTAACCTGCCCAAGTGTGTCCCCTGCTTCCCACTGGGGCCTTGCTGGACAGTTGATGCCCTAATACCAGCTCTGCTCAATCACATTGCCCACCCCGCTGGTATGCTGACCCGCTTGGAGGCTGCGCGGCCGTGCCTGCACATTCATTGATTCGACGAACATTTCCTTACTGCCAGGCAGGGAGGTGTCTGGCCTTGTTCAGGGCCAGGGACCCAGCCATCAATAGGAGCGAGTACGTGCTAATGTGGGGGGAGGGGGAAGGGACACAGATGGTAAACAAGTAAATAAAATGTGCGATAATTCACAACCGCTTGCAGGTTGCTCAACTGAAAGGGAAAAAAGCAAGAAATAAAGCTCGCCATCGTTTATTTTGGTGAACTTCCTGGAAGGTATTTGTAGGTTGGATCCATGCTGGGGTAATGAGACCTGGAGCTGGATAGAGTTCCAATACGGATGAAGCCAAAATGGCAGACGTCCTCTTCAACACTCTCTAGAATCCACATCTGACCCTCTCCCTGTGCCCCCGACACAATCAGCTCTGACTTGGGGTCCTGCTTGCCTTGAAAAGATGGTGGAGACAGTCAGAGAGGAGTTCAGGGGCAAGTGCCCCCAAGTCTGTCTGCAAAGAACGGAGGCGCCAGGCCAGGCCGCCGAGGCCAGATCTCCCTTCCCTCCTCTGAAGCCAGGGGCAGTTCCCATGACACGGGGCCTGGCCAGCACCCAGCTGGGCACACACAATACAGCCACTTGTTTGAGACCCCAGGGAGGCCGCGGGCCTTCCTTGCCCTGAGATGGGCTGGAATGAGCAAAAGATCCCCCCCAGCTTTGGAGAGCTGTTCCCAGCATTTCTCGTCATGGCGCCTCTGCTTGCTGACAGCTCCCTCAATCCCGTCAGAAGGGCTCCTGTGCTTCTTCCCACCTGGAATTCTCACCCATTCCTCTCTGGTTCTTCAAACGCTAGCACGGCCAGTAAGGACGCCACCCCTACCGAGGGAGGCAGACGAGACCCTGGGAGGACGTTGAGTTGCCCAAGCTCACAGAGTTGGTGGAAGGACCCAGGAGAACGCAGGCCTCCTGGACCAGAGTCCTCTTCCCACTGGCCTAGCCCTCATTTCCTGAAGCCAGCCCAAGCCCACCCCCAGGATGTCCGCCCTGACCCCAAGGCTCCTTCGCGTGCTCTCTCCCCGCCCTCGCCTCGAGAGCCCGGGTGGTGCTCTGCTCCGTTTGGCAATTGGCTGTGCCCATCACCTCCTCTCGTTGTGCTTGCACATGAGTTCGGCTCCCCACTTCCCACTGGACCTCCTGTTTTCCTTCTCATCCCTGTCAAAACTCCCAGCAGGGGCCCTGATGCACCAGCTCTTGAGTAAATGCTTCTGGTTTGGTTAACTCATTGGTCAGCAGCATCTTGGATTTTTCCTCCCTGAGCTACCTCCCTCACCTGGGAGGCATTAGAGAATTTTATACTGAAATGCTGAAGCAAACAGAAAAGCTCAGATATCCCAGGCCCTTGCCAGGGCACCTCTGATTTCCCAGCATGCTGAGGGAGGAAGCAGGTAGGTGGGTGCCCCAGTGTCCTGTGTGGTCACAGGCACGGCTCCAGGGGTCCTGGCTCTTGAAGAAGAAATGTTTGCGGGGAGCCCTTAGCAGTCGGCTCCAAGGATGGGTCTGGGAAAGCCTGAGGCTTGGGAGGACCCAGTGTCCACGGTTACGGGCTCTGTGTGAGCCACGCTGGACCCTCCTCCTTATGCTTGGGGCAGTGACTCTAACCTTGGCCTTTCTCTCCTGGATGCTACTACCACTGGCCAGAAGGGAAGGGTTAATGGACCAGGCCTCCCCTAGCTCTCTGAGCCCTGCTCCCCCAGTCCTCGTTTTCCCAGGGTTTTTCTCCTGTGATTTCCAGGGTTTTCTTGTTTTTTTATCTCCGTTCTTTGGCTTCTTTCTGACTTGTTTGCAAATGATGAATATAGGGTTGTCAGTCCAGCATGTCCCAGAAGGTCCAGCCTCCTCCCTCCCTGGTCGTGTGTCCTCTGCCCACTCTCTGGGTGACCTGCTGCCAGCTGGCTGCTGCCCATGGGTGGAGAGACAAAGGTCCCCTTTTTGGACTCGGACATGACCTGTGCTCACTGGAGTTTTTATGAATCTCCGCTATTCCTGCCTTTATCAGATTAGCTTTAATAGACAAATGAAAATCACATGAAACAGAGCAGGAGGGAGTCCCGCGCTTTCAGAAGTGCCTTTCAACAAAAGGACGGGCGGGGCGGGGTGGCCATCAGGAAAGGAGAGGGGACAGCTGGTGGTGGTCTTCATACAGGTCCACGTGTGCACACAAGTGCCTTCCACAAAGACAGGGCCAGGCGGCTGCCCAGAGAAGCACTGACTCCACCATGAACTTGGAAGGAATCTTGGAATCCTCTATATGAAACATTGGACCATTATTGGAGTCACAGAACAGATCCCTTTGGGAATCTGTTGAAGGTTCTAGAGCAGATATTTTCAACCTTTTTTGTCTCATGGCACACATAAACTAATTACTAAAATTCTGTGGCATACCAAAAAAATATATATTTTTTGCCGATCTGACAAAAAAAATTGATATAATTTTGATTCATTCACACTGGACAGCTATTGTGTTGGCTGTTGTGGCTTTTTTTTTTTTTAATTTGACAATCTAAGGGAAAAGAGGTCAGTGCCCCTGACTATAGAGTCAGGTGTTGCATGTTCTAGAAATTCTTGCAGCACAGCAGCTGAAAATCGCCGTCCTAGAGCGTTGTTGTCTCGCAGAAATAGAATATGAGCCCCAGCTGTGAGCCACATATTTAATTTAAAATTTTTAAATGGCCACATTAAAAAAATTTAAAAGAAGCTGATTTATTTTAAGAATAATTTAAATGTGAACATTTTGTTGAACCCAGTGTATCCAAATATTATCATTTCAACACATTATCCAAAAGAATTAATGAGAAATTTTACATTTTTTTTCACACTAAGTTTTCAACATCTGCTGTGTATTTTAACACTTGCAGCCCTCCTCATTTGGACTAGCCACATTTCCAGTGCTCAGTAGCTGCATGTGGCTACTGGCTGCTGTATCAGGGGTGACCAGCGGTCCCGGTTTGCCTGGGACTGTGTTGGCTTTAGCACTGGCAGCCCTGTGCCCTGGGAAATCCCTGAATCCAGGCAAAACTGGATGGTTGGCTGCCCTAAAACAGGGAGAGAGGTCGAGACTTTCTTCCCAGAACAATGCACGGACACCAGTTGCCCTAGAATTTTAAGAGGATTGGTGCCCTCAACTATTTCTTCGCGAGGAAGCCCCGGTCCCATTTTGTTGGGAGAGTTCCCAGAAAGGGGGAGGCACTTGCCCAAAGCCACACGGTAGCTTTGCAATGAGAGGCCCAGGCACACTGATTTCAGGACTCTCCACACTAGCCCACTGGAGGCACCAGGAGAGAGCATGGCCCGTGTCCGGGGGGTGGGGCTGGTGCTGAGGCTCGGCGGTCCCCGAGGATCCCCCGGCGCTCTTTCTCCAGGTCTGCCAGCTGCGTCTCACACAGGATGGCAGAGGCGAAACCACTGCTTCCTAAGTGGACACACACACACACTGCTCTTGCCGCGTGAGGTGGTTTCATGTTTAGTGAGCTTGACTCCCGCAATGACAAAGTTTGGTTCTTTCTGGAATTTTCTTTCTGACCTTCTGATTACTTAAGAAGGAGGCCATGGTATGGGTTGGGCTCTCTGACACCGGCACTTATCTTTCTCCCTCTTTAAACAGAGCGCCAGCCTCCTGCTAGGAGCAGGCATCCATATGCGCTCAGGATATGTATTTTTTGTTTGTTTGTTTTACTTATTTTTAAATAACTACAGATTCACAGGAAGTTGCAAAGACAGTTGAGACAGGTCTCCTATACACATCACCCTTCCCCTAGTGGCTACATCTTACGTAAGTACTCAAGCACAATATCAAAACCAGGATCCAGTGTGTGTGAAACGGGAAGTCATTTTATCAAGCGCACAGTCTTGTAGTTGCCACTGCCATGCGGACTTGCCTGGGCTTTAATAGCATCGTTGTTTTCCTTTGGTCCATTTTTGCTGCTCTGTTCTCTTTATGCAATTAATACCATTTATCCATTTACAGCAACGATGTAACATTTCTCCTTTAAATACATTTCTTTACTGAACAAAGACCAAAGACAAAAGGATTTGAGGAAATGCTTTAAGTAAGTGACAGTACCGAGAGTACACAGGCAAGACAAAGCTTGCAAAGGCGACGTGCAAATAGCAACCATACGGGTGGTCACCATGCCCCAGGCCGTTTTAAATTTGGTATATGTATCGTCCCATTTAATCCTCCCAACAGGCCTTTGAGGTAAGTCCTACTGTTATTATTCCACTTTACAGACAAAGAAAGTAGCACATGTTTTAAAAGTTTAGAAGCATTGATTTAAACTTTTCACACATACACGCGCGCACACGCGCATACACGTGCCCATAGTTTACAAACATGTGGACATATTACATAGATCATTTAGCAACATGTTAAAACCCAAATCTGACTAAACCAAACCCAAAGCAGGACCCTACAAGCAATACTGCTGTTTAGGATGCCTCAAGACTGTGGTAATGTCTGGGCGTCCAGGTGAGGCCTCACAGGCCCCCTTGCTTGCCCTCCCAAGCTCTGCTTAGGCAGAGGGAGGCGCTGCCACCCTCTGTCCACTCTTGGCAGCTGAAGGGGGAGGTGAAAGGCCCTTGGGCTGGAGCCCTGGGTCCGAGGTCTCCCCAAGATCTTCCCAGCCCCTAACAGCCCAGGATGCTAACTGAACCGAGGTCATCCTAGTTAATTATCTGCATTCCGATCGAATTGTAAGGTGTGAGACCTGGCAGGGACTTTGGACACTTCTCCCATTTGGCAGAAAGGCGGGGGGTGGGGGAAGAAGGGTCCAAGGTCACTCATTGGACAGGTAAGGATGGACAGACCCTACCTACCAACATGGAGACATCTGTCTAAAATCCGGGCCAGATTTTGGCACATGTTTGTTGAGTGAGTAAATGAATAACCTAGATATGTTGCCCACCTCCTCCTTCCCTGTCATTATTCTCTGCCTCACCCTAAATCAGTGGATATGGAATGTCTGCGGCATCAAGGGCTCTTAGGAAATGCACGCGTTCTTCGGAGATTCTGAATCAGGAAGTTTAGAGAGGGGCCCTGGACATTTGAATTGGAGACACGCTTCCCCTCCTCCCAGCCCACCCAAGCTCCTGGTGGATGCAAATGTGACACCAATGCTGGTGTCCAGAGAGGGGTTTTGATCCATTGTCTTCCTCTGTAGCTTCCTTTCCTGCTCTGCTTGCACAGCGCCCCCTGGCTGAGAGTCCTGGCATTGTTCAGAAATCTGTGGCTTTACCCCTCCCTTGGGACTCAGCCAGTGGGGTAGGGAGGATGGGGGCTTGATTCCCCTCCGCCCCTCACTTAAAAGGCACACCAGGCTTAGCCTGGGAGAGCTTATGAATGTCCATTACCACAGCAGGCCCCATAAAAAGGGTTATGGGGTGTTGCTGAATTTACAAGTCTGTTCTTGTAAAGCTGCCAGACTTGGGGTGGCCACAGCCCCTGTGGAAGAAGGACAAAAATGAATTCTCCTTCTGCCCAGTGCCACACACCCAGTCACTTCGATGGGAACCGTGGTGGCCTGCTTGCAAGAGCGCTAGACCGTGTATCCAAGGACACAGTTAGGTGGAGGGACTGTAGCTCAGAGCTGAGCCACTGGACCTCACCAGGCCTCTCCCTTCCTATCTGTGAAGTGGGCCTTCCTCTCACTCCCCGAGGTGGTTGTGAGGATGACGCAAGCTAAGCCTTTGATGCTGCAGAAGCGTCAAAGGGCCCACGTCAGAGAATGTGACTGGGTGACAAGGCGTCTCCGGCACAGCGCCCGGGGAGAAGAGGTGCGCTCGCACCCTGCATTCCCATCGCTGCTCCGGCCCCTGTGGGTGAAGGGCATGGCCTTACAGGCAGAGGGCAGGGTGTCTGCAAGGATGAGGGAGATTCAGGAGCAGCGCCCAGAGAGCCCCTGGCCTCTTTGGCACCTGTCCAAGAGGGCTTCCTGGCCATTCTTACCCACTTTCAGGCCTGGTTTGTGTCTGGCAAGAAGCTTCAGGCTGGTGCGGGCTGCTCACGGGCTCCCTGGGCCGGGTTGGGGTCCCAGGAGCACCTCACCCAGGGCTTGATTTTCAGCGCTCTTTCCCGTCTGCTTCCAGCCCTGGATCCTCTGTGTCAGACCCTTTCTGGGTGATCAAGCACAGAGCCCGGAGCCTGTGGGAGCTTGGAAGGTGTGAGGGGACGGGGCGTTTCTCAGGAGTCCTTACTCAGTCACTAACCAGGGGCAGCCTGGGAACAGAGAGAAAAGGGACCCGCTGCTCCCTATAGAGCTTTGTTAACGTATCCGACAAATGCACCCAAATGAGGACTTGCCAGCAAAGGGTGGAAACGGGCCAGATCATCAGGGCGGGAGTGCAGCCAGGGCCATGGTGACTGTGGCCCAGGTCATCTGGACCTAAAAGTAGTGACACCGGTAATAAATGATGAGCAGGCATCGTGCCACGCGCTGGTGAGCGCTTTGTTCTAATTCTCCTCACCGCCCCGTGGAGCAGGGGATTGCTGCTCTCTCACATTACAGATGAGGAAACTGAGGCTGAGACACGCGGGCTGGCTAGCCCAAGGGCATATAATTGGGCAATGGGGGAGTCAGCACTGAAACCAGCACCAGGGTCTCTTGGGAAAACGCCCCCAGCTCCTCAGAGGGAAGCACGTGCCCCATGGGAGAAGGCGAAGGGAGGAAGGCCAGATGCATTCCTCGTGTTTTTGGCCCACAGGCTTTTTTCTGTCCCTCTGCCCATCTCCAGGGCTTCTCCCTGTCCTCCCAACTCCATCCAGGAATTTCCAAGGGCAAGATCAATTGTAGCAAACAAACAAACAAAAAGAACTGTCTTTTGGAAATATAAACTAAAATAATTGCTTTCAGTAACGGGCTTTGGCTTGCAACATATACTCCAGTGCCTTGGGCAAGGGACTTCTCCACCTTGGGTGCCTCGGGTTGTCCTTGGCAAAGGGGGATAATGGTGGCCCCTAGGGCATAGGGTCACACCCTGGGAGCCCAGTGCAGGGCACTGAGTTAATGCTCGGTGAAAGTGAGGCATTGGTGCCAGTGCAGGAAAGGGGCACACAGGCAGCCTGGGGTACCAGGGGCACCGTGGGCCACATCAAGAGGTTTCCCATGGTGGTCAAGCCGTGGGTCTTGCTTCTGTGAGAACATCCCACAGCTGGGTGGCTGGGATGGTGGAGACTCTGGTCAAATATCCTGCTGCAGGAGGGGGGTTTGAACCCACAAAGGAGCCTGGGGTCAGGCAGAGCCACCCCTTAGCAGGAACCTGGGGGAGGAGCAGGGTGCCCGGGGGGTATCAGGGGTGAGGCTCAAGTCCTGGCAACGCTGGCATCTTCTCCCCTTGCTCACCCCTCAGCAGTGCCTACATCTCACTCAAGGGCAGTTCAAGGGCAGCTCCGCTAGTCTCCAGGTTCCTCAAAGCGGCTGGGGTTGAAGCTCTCAGGGGGCCGAGTGCCACCCACAGTCATCCAGAGGCTGGAGGGGAGGCGATAGCGGGCCTAGCCCCTGTCCTCAGTGGTACGCTGGAGCCCCACCAACTCACACGAACCTATTCCAGCCCCTGAGACCTCGCCGTATGTGTTCGGGACTTCTGCCAGCTGTTGTAAAAAATTAAATGGATACACACACAGTTAAATAAACTATACTAAAAACAAAGGTAATAAATAATCAAAATTCCTGTGCAAAGAATTTCAGTACATCTGCACTCTTATCAGTGCTCCTGCGGTGCGAGGTTATTTGCATGGGAGGCGGCGTGTGCATGGCGGTTACTATCACGACGAGCCTCTCTCCCGCCCTGCACTCCCTCTTACCACCTCGGTAGCTTGAGACTGGCCTGGGGAGGGAGTATTTTCACCACAGAAATCAGCAAATCAGGGCTGTCCCCCTCCAGAGCTGGTTGTTTATCATTTAGGAGCACACCACTGCCCCCAGGGACTGGGGAGCTTCCATGGGGACCCCACAGAGGGATTGGAACTGCTCTTCCCTAGTGGGATTTCCTTCTACTCCAGACCTCCAGGACTTATTTTATTTTATTTTTGTGTTTAAAATACTATACTTAAAAATTTTTTTTTTAAGTTTTACAATGACATTTAGAACAAAGGAGGAGTCTCCCGAATTGGTTGGGACCCATTGTTTCCCCTCCAGCCATTGGTCTCCACCCACCATTGTTCACAGCCCCTCCCAGCTCCTCAGAGGCTCCTCCAAGACACCGGCCCTGTGTGCTGGTGGCTTCCATTGTGAGTGCCTGAGGATCTCAGGATTTCCTTGTCCCTGGGCCTCAGAACTCACTGGGGACCAGCCTGTTTATGGTAAATGCTGCCTTTTTGCTTTGATTCCTAGCTCAGACCCCGGGGCCACTACCATGTCCCCACAGAGTAAAGGCTGCTTATTGGGAGGGGCGGGGGGATTAAGCAATCCTGTGAAGCTCTGGGAACGTTGGGCACTGAGAGAGAGCAGCCAGCTGAGCCTCCCAGATGCAGCCATAGGGTGTCCATGTCCACACCAAGATCCGACCTTCCGGCTGGGGTCACTGGGCTAGGGGGCCACGTACGGCTCTAGGCTCACACACTGGTGAGAAAGGAAGAATCAGAACTGCCGCCACTGTGGGCTTCCCCTTTCTACTTCTAGTCTTTGCTTAAGCTCTTCCTCCCCACCCCATGATTACACCCCAGACTTGGGGAGGGGCCCAAGCTTCCGTTCAGGGTCCAGCCCTGGAGTAAGAATGCCCAGGTCCAAGGTACACCGGGTCTCAGAGTTTGCAAACACTCTCCTGTGCTTGATTTTTTTCTTTATTGTGTTAAAATGCCCATAACATAAAACTGACCATCTTAGCTATTTTTAAGTGTGTGGTTCGGTGAGATTAAATACATTCACATCCTTATGCAGCTGTCACCACCATCCATTCCCACAATTCTTTTCATCTTGTAAATCCGAAGATTCGTACCTCATAAGCAATGACTTCCCATTCGCCCTTCCCCCGAGTCCCTGGCAACCACCGTTCTTTTTTCTGTCTCGATGATTTTAGCTACTCGAAGTACCTCCAGTAAGTGGAGTCATACAGAATTCATCGTTCTGTGACGGGCTTATGTCACTTAGCGTGTTGTCCCCAAGGCTCCACGTTTTGGTCATCGGTTCCCCAGTCGATGGACACCGTGCGGCTTCCACGGTTCAGCTGCTGAGAATAGCGCTGCTGTGAACGCGGGGGTACAAACATCTCTTTGAGACCCGCTTCCAGTCCCTGGGGGAATAAACCCAGATGTAGAATTGCTGGGTCACAGGGCAGTTCCATTGTTAGCTATCTGGGGGGCCTCCATGGCGTCCTTCTCAGCAGCTGTGCCATTTTACACAACTGTTCCTGTTGCTCCGCATCCTTGCCGACCCTTGTTCTATTTATTTTTTAATCATTTCTAACAGTAATAGTAAAATTACTATTAAAAATTGTAATTTTTAAAATCTTTTTTTAAAGATTTTATTTTTATTTTTAGAGAGGGGAAGGGAGGGAGAGAAACATCAGTGTGTGGTTGCCTCTCACGTAGCCCTCACTGGGGACCTGGCCTGCAACCCAAGCATGTGCCCTGACGGGGAATCGAACTAGTGACCTTTTGGTTCACAGCCCGCGCTCAATCCACTGAGCTACACCAGCCAGGGCATAATTTCTTTTAATTAGGGCTATGTTTTTTAAAACAGGGCTATGTTCAAGAGACCATCTGGCCTCACACCCTTAATGGGTGTGAGGTGGTCTCTTATTGTGGTTTTGATTTGCAGTTTTGAATTGAGTTTTCTGTTGTTGTGTTCTAGGAGTTCCCTATATATCTTGGATATGAATCCCATATCAGATATATAATTTGCAAATATTTTCTCTCATTCTGTGGGTAGTCTTTTTACTCTGTGAATGGTGTCTCTTTATGAACAAAGTTTAAAAATTTTTATGAAGTGCAATTTGTCTATTTTTCTTCGTTGCCTGTGCCTTTGGCGTCACGTCTAAGAAATCATTGACAAATCCATGCCCTATGATTTCTTCCAGGAGTTTTACTGTTTGAGGTCCTACATTCAGGTCCTCGATCCATGCTGAGCTGATTTTTTTATAGTGTGAGGTAAGAGTCCAGTTTCCCAGCACCATTGGTTCAAAGACTGTTCTTCCCCCATTTAATAGTCTTGGCACCCTTGTCAACAATCAATTGGCTGTGTATGTGAAGATTATTTCTGGGCTCTCTAGTCTACTTCATGGGTCCGTATATCTGTCTGTATGCAACACCACACCGTTTTGGTTACTGCAGCTTTGCAGTAGGTTTTGAAATCAGGAAGTGTGAGTTCTTCAGTATTATCCTTTTTCTAGATTGTTTTGACTATTCAGGGTCCCATCTCATGCTTGGCTTTACTGCACATATTAATTCAGCAAACATATTAAGTCTCTACTCTTCACTGTGCTCTGAGCCCTGGGGTTTGGGGGTTTGGAGCTTATACTTTGGGCTAGGTTCTAGATAGGCAGGACACCAAGCACAGCATGCCTGTTTTACAGATCAGCAAACAGAGGCTCAGAAAGTAAAGTCACTCACTTGCCAAGTCACAAAGCTGGGGCGAGTGGAGTCTGAGATACCTACCTTCCCGACTCCCTCCCCCAACTGCACTTAGCTTCTTTATCCTGTGACAGTGACCAGGGGAGGACAGAAGGAACTGGTCCAGAGCTGCTGTGCTCTGGGGGACCCCCAGGGTGTGCCATGAGTTTCTAGAGAGGGTCAGCGGGCAGTTTGCTGTTCATGTGTGACAGACAGCCCCCCACCCCAGCCCTGCCCTGCTCAGGAGACCTTCAGCAAAGACTAACATCACAGTTTAATATCTAGTGGTAGCAGTCCGGGGTTTCCTTGCCTGTTTCATGCTATCCATGCATCCCTCACAGTGTCTTTCACTTAATTTCTTGTATTGCAGAGCTCTGTGGGTAGGACGCGACAGCCTGGTTGCTCGTGTGTGTCCCGGAGGCAGCAGCCCTGGTGTGTCTGTGACTTCTGCAAAGCCCAGTGCAGGGCCCAGCCCACGTCAGAACTCTAAAATGTTTGTGTAAGAAATAAATGAGCACCCCTCCCCATCCAGAAGTGACCTGGGCCACCTCTGTCAGATGAAGGGTGCCTGTCCTCACTGACCTGGAGTCTCACCTGATGGGGTTTGCAAGGCCTCAGGGCTGGCTGTGAATTTGAAAAAGGTCTGTATCCTTGTAGGCTCCAGTGGAAGGGGAACAGAGAGCCCCGCTTCACAGAAAACTTTCCACTCCCATCCCTAATGGCAGGGCACTCCCAGGGGCTGCGGGTCAAGGGGTTTCAGGCTTCAGTGTCATCTGTGGGCACAACCCGTGCAGGGAAGACTGATTCCTTCCCCCCGCCAATCATAGGCATAGGGGAAACCAAGGCCCAGGGAAGGGAAGCCACTTGGCCAGTTTTAAAGTCCCTTTATTGACACTTTACATCCTTGATCACATCTTGTGCACACAGATACATAAATGCCTCTCTGAGGCCCTGCTTTTGATTCTGTTGGATATAGACCTGAAGTGCAGTTGCTGGATCACGTGGGAATTCTGTTTCTGATTTCTTGAGTAACCACCATAGTGTTTGCATAGCAGCTTCACCATTTGACATTCCCACCCACAGCGCCTCACGCTGTCCCTCTAAGGCAGATTCTGTCATCACCCCTGTGTCACAGATGTGCAGATGACACCGACTTGCCCAAGGCCTCGGAGGTGAGACGTGGCAGCCAGGGTGCAAACTGGCTGCATTGCTGGCCTTCTCGACCCCGTACTATGTCACCTCCCCTGAAATGGTAAGAGTAACCCCCACCTCCTGGGCTCACGAGAGGGTTTAAACAAGAGGGTCTGGGGAGCACTGTTGTGCTGGGCCAGGCCCAGGAAAATGCCTAGTAAAGAGCACCCCCCTTCAAAGGAACAAAGCGTACTTTTTAAGTCAACACCCAGATCCTAATGGTAATGGAGTCCTTTTGCTTTTCGGGACTTTTAGTGAAAAATCGGACCCTTACCTAATACCATAACATACACAAAGCAAAGTCTACCTATGGGTGTATGTGTTGGTGTATCATCCTTCAGATCAAGGAAGAGAACATATCCAGCACCCCAGAAGATTCTTTTTGGCCCCCCTCCCAACCAATGCCCTCCCAAAACTCAGCATCAAATGAGAAGTCTTTAAATCCACTTATACGTGGACACAGCCACTCAATATGTGCCGGCTGTTCCTGTTGCTGTTGTCCTTGGCCCAGTTTCCAGAACCTTCTGCAAGCTCGAAGCCACACAGTGGAGGGTGGCGCCCACAGCTGCTTTGAGAAAGTCACCAAGGTGTGTGATCCCACCAGGGAGCGCCCTGCTGGCCTGTTGTCCCCAGCCTCAGTTCTCATTTGGGGATTTGAAGGATTTCCGGTCTTCAGGGTGTCCTGCCTCCCTGCACCCCCCCCGCCCCCCGCCCAACCCCGTGTACATGCCTGCACCTGGGCAGGTGTGAACTATCCACTTGGACCAGTGAAGCTTCTTCGTTCATTCTCATTTTTTTAGATGAAGACACTGAGGGTCTCTCTGAGCCGGGCCTGGAAGCAAAGCCCATGAAGGTACCCGTTGCTGCAACACCAGGAGGTCACTGGGAGTTGTCGCCAACAGGCGGGAGGCACCCGAGAAGCAGCCATTCTTCTGTCTCGTTTGGGTCAGAACCGTGATCTATGTGGGCAGAGCCCAACCCCTGGCCCCCAGGGGCTATCATCTGAGCTCCCTCCTGAGGCTACAGTCTGAGGCAGCGACCCCACGTGAGGTCGCTCCACCAGGACAGCCTCGGCCCCACGTGGCTCCCTCTCCCTCCCACTCTGTAGGGCCTCACCTTCCCTGTTTCCCTTCAGCGCTTCGGCATCCATGAAATATTAGCAAAATAGGCTGAGTATTAGGTAATGACTGTCCAATTTATTTTGACAGCAAGAACCAGAGGGAGGAAATTGACATTGGTGATTTTACTTAGGCCCTGACAACGTTAATTAATCTTCACTCCTTTCCCAGGGAGAGGGGCCCTCCAACTGCTGTGCTGAGCTCAGGTGGGGGCCCTGTGTACTCACCACCCTCAGCGAGTGTGGGCCAGGCCACCAGCCAGGGAGTTCTGAGGGACCGAGCATGGCTCCATCAAACCAGGAGCTTGTCCCGGGTCCCTTCAGGCACGCTCACCAGCCAAGGCCAGCCTCCGAGTCCTCCTCAGCTTCCCCAAGGAAGACAAAGGGAGCCAGAAAAGCGAGAACCTTTACCCACTTCTCAGAGGGGAACACTGAGGCCTAGAGAGGGGCCTCATCTCACCTGAAGCACGCTGTGAATCAGCCCCAGAGTACTCTAGTGTCTCGTAGGCCACCGTGCCTCAGCAGCAAGCAGGGCTGTGTTCTGTCAGCGGCCCTCAGTGGACCCACCAAGGAGAGGGCCACAAAGTTTGGATAATTGAAAACTCAGGCCCCAAAACACCATCCCAGGGTTTACTGCTTAGAGGGCACCAGTCGCTCCACATTCTGCCCGCTGTCACAAGGAAGGGATTCGGGCCAGAGAGGAGAGGAGCCTCACCAGCCGGCACTGCCCCCGGGCCCCTGACGGCCCCCCCGGAAGCTGCCCACCCCATCCCTCGATCACCCAACAAAAACTCCACCAACCAAAAGTAGGTAGTTTGCTCCTTCCCAGGCTCAGACATATCCGCAGAGTACACCCCAGAAATCCTACAAGTCCCCAAATAATAACTGAGACCGGTGACAAGGGACCCTCAGGGCCCCCTAAATGGGCTTGCATGCTTCACTGACTAATCAAACCAGCCCTGGGCACCATGCTGTAGTGTGTGGCTTTGAGCTGGCGAGGTTCTGGAAAGCAGGCCAAGGACAGCAGCAGCAACAGCCACAACAACAGCCAGCACATACTGTTTCCATCTGCCGCACTCTGGACTCTCAGATGAGCACTATCACGTTTGGGGTCCTTCATCACCCCTGCGGAGGGCCCACAATTCTTACCTCTTTTCTCAGAAACAGCAGCTCAGATTCCGTGAGGGTAAGGCAGTTCGCCAAGGTCCTATAGTCGGTCAGTGGCAGAATGGAAAGCAAGGTCAATTCTCTGTCTCCCCAGCTGACCGGTTCACCAGGAGCCCCAAGCCGCCATCCCTGGGCTCCTAGGAGCCACCCCAGCCCCTGTGCTTCCCAGCTCCCTGAGCTCAGGCCTGGACTCTGTCAAGCCCCCAGATCTGTGGGCAATTAGGGAAGTCCCCCAGGGCTGTGTGACTCATCCCTCAGCTATGCGAGGACCAGTGAGAAGGGCGAGGGGCAGCCCCCTCCTGCCTGTCCACTCTAATTTCAGGTGGTATTGTCCAAAACCTGCACGGTTCCCAGGCGTGGCATGGGTCCAGGGGAAGGAGGGAGGATTGGACACTGCTCCATCGGTGGCAGGCACATTCTCATACCCGTTCCTCCCTGGGTCCCTTCACTGGTTTTACGGGCCTCAGTGTTGTCTGCTCCATAAAATGGGGACATTTGCACCCGCCACACGGGGGTGTCCCGAGGCTGCGGTGAAGGGGCTGCACGGCGCGCTGGGCTGTGCACTCCAGGTGTTCGTGATCAGTTACTGACACGGGGTCAAGGGTATTCCCATTAGGGACGTCCACTGGAGAGGTTTCCGGATGCAGTGGAACGAACACAGGGCGTGGGGGCCCATGGCCCTGGCTGGCACCCAGCTGTGCCCCTCACTGTCTGGCTGTTCCTTGGGCTGCAGCCTCAGGCTCCTCATCTGCGAAAGGGGCTTGATAATCCCTCCTGTGCAGCATTGTTTTGCTTTAATGAAATAATTACGTAATCTATCTCAATAAAATAATATATTTTAATGAAAGAGCAGCATTCAGTAAGTGCCTGGCACACGGCGCAGTCAGTAGCTAGCATTTTCCCACCTGCTGGCCTCATTTTTGACCCGTTCTTGTTTTACGGGTGAGGACATGAAAGCTCAGAGGGTGAAATGGCTTGTCTCAGGTCACACAGCTGGTGAATGGCAGCATCAGGATTTGAACCCAGGGCCCAGGTTACTCCAGCCTTAGGTGAGAAAGAAGTCGGAGTCTCAGCTTCTTCCTCATGTGGCCTGGGCCCGGGGCCTCCTGGGGTACCCGCCAGGCTTCCTCCCGCCCCACCCTCTGCCACCCCGCCCCGTCACCCCAGGGCCCTGACGTCCCATGACGGGGGAAGTGTCATCCCTGGTGCCACATGAAAGGTCCCACGCTGCTCCAGGAGCCAGTGTCACACTCAGGACGCCTTCCCATGGAAATGTGTCAATAAGTCAGTTTGATCCCGTCAGCTCTGTGTGTTCCCACAGCCAGTTCCCGTCTCCCGCCCGCCCTGTGGGCTGCCCGGCGGCTGCCCCCGGCCTGAGGTCTGCGGTGACCCAGCGACTCCAGAGGCGGGAACCTCACTGAAGCATTTTCCACGGATTCATTTCCAGCAAACAGAGGCCTCACCTCTCCATCCCACATGCTTGCCGTCAAGACGCCCCCTCACCCCGACAATGACACTGGCGAGGGGCAGTCACAGAGCCTCTCCTCCCCTCCTCTTTCAGATAGGCCCAGGGAGTCAGCAGTCAGAGATTCAAGGTCAGGAGTAGTTACAGCCCTTTGGTCCTCCGTCCCACACCATCATCTCCTCCACAGCTGCTCCCGGGTGGACTCCTGCCGCTGAAATAGGTCCTCTGCGCAGATATCGACCATACCCAGCAGAGACTTCACAGGAGAATAGGGGGAGGGAAGCTTTAGAGAAAAACTGGAGGCCACCCTTGGGTATTTTCTACCGGGAAAATACACTGCAGGGCTTGTTTACTCATGCAGATCTCAAGAACAATGTTCCAAAGTGGGGAAAATTGTTCCAGGCAGACACAAGTGAGCTCTCAGGACTTGTACACAAGGAAACTGTCCCAAGGGTCCCCAAAGAGGGAAAGAAACAGAAATAATAACCTCAGTTGCAACTAACTGAGCATTTACTATGCTCGACTCCTTGCAGTCACTGTCTGTTTTACTGGTGCCGCACTAGCTTTCTGATGAGGAAACCAGAGTTCGGTGGCACAAATCCAGGGGCACAACTCCCAGAGCAGTTTCTACTCCCCACGTGCCACCGGCACAAAATTCAGTGTGACTGGAGCCCCTGGACCTGAACGACCACACGGTGGTGTCAGCACGTGAGCCTGGCTCAGACCTAGAGCATGTACCCCCCTCCCTGCACTGACGTAGGCCGGTGGGCCCACGGTGAAGCGTGCAGCAGCTCATGCTGTGAGCAAGGAGCTGCTTGCCCGTCCGCGCCGTGTGGTTCCCGCCCCTCCCAGCTGTGCCCAGGGCCGAGAGACCTGCGGACGGCAGGCAGGAAGTCAGCTCATTCAGAACCTGAAGTGGCCCTGCCAGATGCTGATGGCTGTTGGACATTAGCAACCTCGCCCAGGTCATTTTTCCAGGAATGTTCGATTTTTTCAGAGAGAGGCAGCAGGTCAAGGCGTCCTGCCATCCCAGGAAGACCAGAGTCCCCTCACTTAACTCCTTTGCCAGCAGGGGCTGAGTCGGACTCTCTGGGCAGTCCCCACCATGGGGACACTTGAGGACATCCCCTGCAGAGGAAACCCTGCTGGACATAATGGTACCTAAGAGACACTATATCATCAGACAAAGAGAGAGAGTTAGAGTGCGTAGTCACACCTCAGTACTCGCCCGCTTCAGAACTCGTCACACTCTGCACTCGTCACATTTTGATGAGAAAAAAATGTTTCAGCACTTGGCATTTGCTCGGGACTCATTGCACTTCCTAAAACTCATGTGAGTCACGGCGCCGGCCACAGGAGAAAATGTTTCCCTTGTCTCACTGTCGCTTGCTCGGTACTCGCCGGTTTTGGTACGCATCATGAGTTTCAGAACGCATTAATGATGAGTACCGAGGTACCACTGCACATCGATTTCACTGATCGTAATATTAAGAAAATAATATTGGTAGTGATCACTTATTGAGTGCTTACAATGTGTTAGGAGCTGTTCTAAGCACTTTATGCTACAAACTAATCCTCAAACAACCTATGAGCACAGCAGTATTATTATCCCCATATTTTAGATGAAGTGATTGAGGTTCTGAGAGTTTAAGCAACTTACTCAAGGTCCCACAACTGGGATTTGGTGAGGAACTAGGCAATTTGAGGTTTTGTTTTCTCAATCACGTTCAAAGAGGGCTCTCTCTGGACTCCACCCTCTCATTCATTTCCCCAACATTCGTGGGGGGCTACTCTGGCATCAACAAGGACAGCAAGAGGTGCCTCAGCCCACGGGGAGAACTCTGGGTCCTAGTGGCAGAATGTGAGTTGCCCCTACCTCTCATCTGTTCTCCCCTTCTTCATAGTAATATAATTGAAACTAGACCCATGGCAACATTTCCCAGCATCCTTTGCAACTCAGTCTGACCATGTGACTAAGTTCTGGCCAATAGGATGCAAACAAAGTATAAAGTGTGTTTCAGAGCCTTGCCCTGAAAAGGGACAAGTTTGGATCCTTGCCTTCTGCCTTCCCTCCACCTCTTTAGCTGAAAGATGGTTGGAATTGAAATAGCCACCTGGGAGCCACGTGACAAAGATGTTAAAGTTGTTGCACCAGCTCTGGACTGTTATGTGAAAGAGGAATGAAATTTCACGTCATTTAAGCCACTGCATTTTGGGGTCTCTCTCATGGCTGTTGACCATGTCCTCACGAGTTCATTGCTGAGAGGGTCTCATTGTCTGCTCCCTCTTCGTTCATTCATTCATTCAACAAACATTTGTTAAGCAACTACTATGGGCCAGGGGCCTTTCCAGCCACTGGGGATACAGGAGTAGATCAGACCAGGAAGTCCTGTGCTCACGAATCTGATGTCCCAGCAGAGAAATAAACAAAGCAACAACAACACGGAGAGAATCATTGCAGTTGGTAATAACTATGAAAACAAAACAGACTTGGGTGGGGACATTTCTTTAAATTGCTGGGTCAGGGAGGGCCTCTCTGAGAATGGGTCATTTGAGCTGACACCTGGATGACCAGAAGGAACTGGCAGGTGAAAGGGGAAGTGGGTTCCAGAAGGAGCAAACAGCAAATGCCAAATGAGCTTTGAGGCTTGAGGAGCAGAGCGAAGGGAGAGTGGTGAGAGGGGGGAGGGGAGTGAGGGGCAGGGGGAGGGGATGAGGTCAAGGGGAAGGCAGGGGCCAAGTTTTATTACCTGTTAGGTCACGGTGAGGGGTTTGGGTTGATTCCAAGTGTGACGACAAGCAATGGAAGGTTGAGCAGAGTGGAGATGTGATCTGATTTACGTCTTAAAATGATTATTCTGGCTGCTGCATGGAGAATTGATTTGAGGGTAGGGAGGAGGGCTGGTGAAAGTGGAAGGAGGGAGACCAGCTGTATCTCCAGCAGAAGAGAAGAGAGATTACAGTGAGCTCAGGTGAGAGCACTGGAGGAGAGATGTGCTCATAGAGGATGCATTTTGGAGGCAGCATCTTCTGTCATTCGCCCCTAGTCCTGTCCCCAGGACTATCTGGAAAGGTAATGCTCAAGAAATGTGTTTCCTGCACAGAGGCAGAATTTGATTTCAGGTGCCAGCCTTGAAGTCCAAGGCTCATGCTTCCCTCCATGGGAATGGCCTCATTGGAGATTCTTTTCTTTTAAGCCTCACTTGCTCTCTTCAGAGATGTGCAAAGACCCCAACTCTTCAGTGTGCACCAGGATCAGCAGTGTGCTCTCCTGCAATGTCCCTCACTTCCACGTCTCGTGTGTTGATCCAGGATGATGCTCCCAGTTAACACTCCTGCATGCAGAGATGGGACAACAGCCTGTGTGGGTTGGACAGTGGGGCCAATGAGAGCCCCAGCTGACACAATCTGTGAAGAAGAAGAAAGGGGGAATGTGCAGGCAAACTCAGGACTGCAGTCGTAGCTCCAGCTGAATTTACTCCAGAGGAGTAAGTTGGCAGTTGACGTGGGGAAGAAGAAATGGAAAATAATGGGTAGACATACTGAGCACTTGTTTTGTGCTAGGCACTGTGGAAAACCTCATACATATCGTTTCTTATTTAATCTCCCCTACAGCCTCATGATTGGGTGTTATGATGCCCACCTAACAGACGAGCAGAAGCTGGTCCTCACCTTGGCTTTGTACCAAGTCCTCAGGAGACATCATTGACCCAGCTGTTGCTCAACAGTGCAGATAGCCACCTGCCCTGGAACACCTGTGTGCTTGGTCAGGCTACATCCAGTCATTCCTAAAGATTTATATAAGATCATTTGCAGCCAATGACTTGAACAAGAGGAGCTAATGTCTTATCTGTATTCATTCATTCATTCATTCACCGATTATTCCCAAGTGTCTTCTGCTACGTATTAGCACTGCTTTCTGGACCTCATTGTCTATTGGACGAGACAGAAGCTCATGAAACCATGACACACACAAATGCAAAGTGACTTCTGGACAGGTTACTACTTCAAAGGAGAGAAACTTGGTGTCGGGAGAGTCAACAAAGGTAAGATTTGACTTAGTCCAGGAAGGCTTCCTGGAAGAAGTAAAGCCTGAGCTGCAAGCTAAAGAAAGGTGGATGTCCATTAGGTCCAAAAAAGAGGGTGTGGGGAAGCACGTCTAGGACAAAGAAACAGCGTGTATGGTGGCATTGCAGCTGGAGAGGCCTGGGTGACCAGAGGGGAGTGGACGTGGTTCAGGAAGGAGCTGGAGAGAGGGCAGAGGCTGGGCCGAGATGCTCCAAAGCCACAAGGATGATTTCCACAGAGCACCTGGGAGTCACCGAGGGATTTAAGCACAGTGGGGTAAGGTCATCTAATTTATGTTTCCAGATCATTCCAGCAGCCATAAAGAAAATGCATCAGAGGTATGTATAGGAGAAGGCCCTTAAAAATAGAGGATTGCCAACAAGTAAAGCATTTCTGGGGCCTTGACTTCATACAGAGCTCAAGGACATCTACAGGATTAGGAAAGGTAGACCGTGAGGGGCAGGACCAGAACCCAGGTGTCCTGTGCCCAGTCCAGGGCTCTCTCCCCTCTCTTGGGTGAAGGGTGACGCACATAACATGACCCTCACAACAGCACAAGATTCTGCTACCTCTCCCAGTTTACCCAGGCTTGGTCTGGAAGGAGGCACTGAAGTTAGGAGATGAAGAAAAGGCGAAGGGGTAACAGGACGTGGTAAAATGTCACGGTCCCTTGCTGGGCTGAAACCACGTTGTTTTTTTCCCTTGTTTTCCAAATTAACTCAACATTCCAAATGAATCCAGAGGCTTAGTTGGGGGCCCTTTCATGTGGATTGAAACTCATAAAGTGCAGTTTGCTGAGTTGCAGGAAAGCAGAGAATTGAGTCCCACCTCCTCCCACTTGGCACCACCCTGGAGGGTCTGGAAGAGAGGAAACTCTTGGGATCGTGCCCAAGTGGATTTGGGGCTTCATGCGTCAGACTCAGCGAAGGACTACAGGGAGGAACAACAGAATTTGGAAGCAGGAAAAAGGGTCAGAGGTAGCCGTAGCTGATGCCATGGGGAAGAAAGCTAAACTGTAAAACAGCAGTACTGGGGGGCTGGGGAGCCCTTCAGACTCAACGAGCTAAGCCTATGGGGAGGACCCTCCTCAACAGGCTTCATTGATGAGCCCTCTGAGAGTGGAGCCTGGAGAAGGGGAGTCTTCCCAAGGTGAAAAGGATTTTGTGGCTTGACCTGAGGGGTTTGTCTTTATAGATGGACCTAGTGATGCCAAGAAGGTGTAGACAAAGTATGCAGAGAACCAAGGGCCACATTTAATAAAGAAATACGATGAGATCTAAGGGGTTAGTTCCTATAGGTTTCATGCTGCTATAGTTACTTGGCTCTGCCGGACATGTCCAAGCCGGCTTCAGGGCGACCTGCGGCACAGCCCCTAGATGAATGCATTGCTTCCTTGGGAGATGCCACAGGGGGAACCTCGGTGTTCCGTGGTCTGCTTTTGTGTTTGAATATAGAATGATATGAATGAAGCTTCAGCCAAGCAGCATCAAGAGACAGGAAGAATTTGTACAACTCCGGGGTTGCCAGTGTGTTGGACACATCACCCAGAGAAAGGAACGTGAAGGTCTGTTCCAGTGTGGGCTGCTCATTCATGATGATTCTGAATGGGCCCACCGAGTGCATGGCCAGAGCGGTGGTAGGGAGGAATGTGTACACTTCTAGGTCATTCTTTAGTCCCCCTGACTTTTCCCCCATCCAGTTGTTATGAATTGTGTCCCCCCTCACTCATATATTGAAGACCTAAACTCCTCCCACCCCAAGGTAACTGTATTTGAAGACAGGGCTTTTAAAAGGGTAATTAAGATGAATGAGATTGAAGGGTGGGCCCTAATCCAATGTGACTGATGTTCTTGTAAGATGAAGAAGAGATATGAGGGATGTGTGAGCACAGAGGAAAGGCTGGTGAGCACACAGTGAGACGGTGGCCATCTGCAAGCCAAGCAGACAAGTCTCAGAGGAAACCAACTGTACTGGCACTTGACCTTGGACTTCCAGCCTCCAGAATTCTGAGAAAATCAATTTCTGTTGTTTGAGCCACACCGTGGGTGGTATTTTAAGGGAGTTCTAGCAAATTAACACACCAGATGTGAACCTCTCCTTTCTTCTGCCACCTATCCCTACAAAGAGCAGCAGCCTTTGCTCACCCCCAAACACTTGGAAGGACTCCAGGTTCTCCACCGTCCTCTCCCCTCCACCATGGGACAAGCCACCAAGGAATGAACCTGCAGTCGGTCCAGGGAGACGAAAATGGTCTTTCTGAGCAGAGGCAATATCTTAGATGTTCGTAATGGTTCCCCATGAGGAATTGTCTTCGGAAGAAATTATTTTAACTTTAATAAAACCACTGATTTTTAAAAATGCACTAAAGATCATCAATAGATGTCAAAACTAGTGCGTAAAACTTGAGGATTCACAGGCACTCAGAGTCTCAAGGTACCTGTCTCCCCACAATCCCTCACTAGCTCCACAGGGAAAACAGCACCCCTGTGTCAGAGAGGGCTCTCCTTGGAGAAGATGAAGTCAACACCCACAGCGAAGGATGCACAGGGTTGTGTGCCCCTGATGCGATGTGCCGAGAAGGGCAGATCTCACTGTGGGCACGTTCTCGTCAGACACGCGTGGCTCAGAGCCGTGCAGGCAGGAGCATCACACAAGCCCAACCTGACGGGCACTCTATAAATAAGTGGGCTGCTCGAGAAAATACCCGTGAAAGGCTGGGGAATGATCTAGATGAAAGGAGTCCGAAGGGATATCCCCACTTAATGTAATGTGTGAGTCTGGATTAGAATCCAGATAAGAAATAACGTCTGCAACTTGTTCTCACGTGGTTTGGAAAACTAATAGTCAGATGTGCATCGAGAGACTGATAACGCCAGTGAGGGGGTGTTAACATGGGTGAACCCGAGGAAAGGGTGTACAGGGTTCTTTGCTCTGTCCTTGCAACATTTTCTATTACGTTGAAATTACTTTGAAATAAAATGTTTTATAGAAGTCATGCACTCTACAGGAGTCCTTATAAATGATCCAGGGAAAAGCTTTAATTTGGGGGGTGCAGAAGGGGAGTCAGACTTTTCCCCAATGCTAAATACCAATGTGCTTCCTCTCAAAAGATAATAAAATGTGGGTAATTGTTGCTTTCCATGTTTGCCTTGACTGCTAGGAAGCCTTCCATGACACAAGGATGTGTCAACTTGGACAAGTTACTAAACCCTCTACATGTGTTTTCTTCCTTTGTGAAGCAGATAAAATCATGGTACCTACTGCTGAGGTGGGTTGCAAAGATGTAAAGTGCTCCACACAGCAGGTGATGCAAAGTCAGCGCACTTTAGTTGCCTTTTTTATTATCGTTATTGTGAGTTTTCTACGACTCACTCAACCTTCTGTGCTAAAATAAGCTTGTGGCAGACTCGCCCGAAATCAAGAAAACTGAGCTTGCAAAGGAGGAGACTTTCTCGTGCGTACATCATCAACACAGTGTGAGCTCTCGCCGTTGGACAGTCCACGTGTCCTCAAAACATGGCCACAGTGACGGTGGGGGTGGTGGGAACAGAAAGAGCTTTAAAACCAGACACACTGGGCTTCAAATTCCAGCTCCGCGAACTCGCTCGCGATGTACCTGTTTGATTCAGGAAGGGGGCGGGTTGTGCTGCAGTAACAAACATCCCCGAGATTCCCAGGCTTAGAATAAGGCCCATTTCTCACTCATGCGGCATGTCCACTACAAGCTGGTAGGAAGCTTTGGTCCTCCCTCACGAACCACGACTCTAACTGGGGTTTCCACCGTCTGAAACGCCACCACTTGCCTAGGCAGTGGAAGGGGGTGAAGAGCTCACACTTGATCAGCGACAGCAAGTACTCGGCCACAGATAACTCTAAAGGAAGTACCGGCCTACAAGGGGTCATGAAGTTTAACCAAAATATTTAGTGGACTACACTCGTGAGGGGCACACCGCCCTTGGACAAGTCTTTATCCTGTCTGTGAGTTTGTTTTCTCTCTGTAGAAGGAGGAAGAATAATAATACTCTACATCTCAGCGCCAATGGAATGATTAAATGAGATAAACTGAAAAAAGCACCAAATAACCTGGGTCGGAAACACAATAGCTACTCATTATAGCAAATTGTACTGTTTGTCCTCATACCCAGGTGTCCCTAAGGAGCAATACTGTCCTCCTTCTAGATCTAGATAGACAGACAGACAGACAAATGGGTGGATATCTAGTAATTACTTTTAGGAAAGTAAAAGACAAGAAGACTGCAATAAGAAAGAGAGATGAGCCCTAGCTGGTGTGGCTCAGTGGATTGAGCACTGGACTGTGAACCAAAGGGTCGCCAGTTCAATTCCCAGTCAGGGCATATGCCTGGGTTGCAGGCCAGGGCCCCCAGTACAGGGCATGCAAGAGGCAACCACACATTGATGTTCCTCTTCCTCTCTTTCTCCATCCCTTCCCCTCTCTAAAAATAAATAAATAAAATCTTTTAAAAAATTAAAAAAAAAAAGAAAGACAGATGATTTGTTTCAGGGCAAGGGGGTGAAGACTCGGTTTTCTTGCTCTCGGTTCTTGGGTTTCAGGACCCATCTGACAGGCAGTGATCTCCAGCCAGGATTGCACCGACGGGGTATTTTCATTCATTTAGTGCTACTGTGTGCCGAGCCCTACGAGGTGCACAGCCTGGCTGAGACACTGTGGGAACCGTAGGGGCGTGGAGGAGCAGGAGAGACACACAAATAAACTCACACGCAAGAGTCGACAAAGCAATGAGGGCAGCAGTGCTGAGTGGGGGGAGAAGGGAGAAGCCCCTGGAGTCTACACGGAGCTCCGGAAGCAGGGCGTTGGGGAAACTCCCTCATTTACGACTCTGTCATTTACGGCATTGCACTTGGTCTCTAGTCGCTGAGCAGGCTGGTGTCATGGAGCCGAAGGTCTCGGCACCGGAGAGGCCAGGTGCTGCGTGCGCTCGCAAGGTCCCCGGGCAACTGGTATCTTTGGGTCCAGATTGCACTTGAGCCGCACGACCCCCACCCCAGGCTGACACTGTACACAGCACCCCCTGTGGGGTGGAGGGGGAATCTTAACTTTTCTTTCCTGGCTTATCTCAATTGTCCAGTTTTTCTCCCTTTAATATGTAATTACTATTCCCTGTGATTTTTTTTTTTTATATTTTAAAAAACACTTCTGTAGGTTGTGGAGTCACTTATGCCAGTGTTTCACCGACCTCGGTCATCTTCACACCACATCTGCCGTTTTCACCACGTACACCATTTAATTAACGCTTACCGTATTTTTCGGACCATAAGACGCACCTAGGTTTTACAGGAGGGAAATAGGGGGAAAATTTTTGAAGCAAAAAATGTGGTAAAATATTTTATAACATAAATAACATAGTATTTCACCAATGTAAATGTAAACAGCCAGGTAAGCTACATCAGACTATAAGACTCACCCCCATTTTTCTTCCACATTTGGGAGGGGGAGTGCGTCTTATAGTCTGAAAAATACAGTAATTAAAATTCATCTGCCACCAACCAATCCTCTGATTGGTTTAAACTCATTTACCTCCTTCGGCCTCAATTTATGCAACAGTATTAATTAACTAACAGGTTCACTCTGGTGATTACATTGTTTTCTACTACACACCAAAGTAAATATATAAGGATTAAATTTTTTTTTTAATTATCCCCAATGGAGTGGGTACCAGGCATTTTAAAAAAGAAAACAAAAACAAAAACACAAAAAACCAAAGACTGCTCTAGCCACGTATGAAGGGGCGGCTCTGGGGAGGGGGAGGGGATAGAGAAATGCAGCTCTGCAACCCGTGAATTTTGCAACCGGGAAAAGGATGGAACCTCTCTGGGCTTTGGGTTCTCCGTTTGTAAAGCGACTAAACAAGAGTCCGTAGCTTTTCAGGCTGTGTGAGGATGGCATGAGATGGTATACCTAAGACACCTGTTACAGCGGCTGGCTGTTGCTACATGGATTCGTTCCATAAACAGCAGGTAAGCCCTGAGCTCAGTGCTATGGATAATTTAGAAGTAAATAAAATAGAATTGATACCATCCCAATAGTTTGCAACCCAGTCTTCCTGTACAAACACACCAAGAACACACACACACACACACACACACACACACAGAAAAAGGAGTCTTAAATGTCTCTTGGAGCAGTCCAGGCAAAATGCAATGAGGATTTGAAGGAGGAAAAAGCAGCTCCTAGCTGGGAGATCTGGGAAGGCTTCATCGAGGAGGCACCATTTGAGCCAGACAACGACCAATAGGCAAGGTGTGAGTGTGCAGAGCTTCCGGGAGGGCATTCCAGGGGAAAGGGAAGGACTTAAGCATAAGCACAGAGTTGGGAAAAGTCAGAGCCCCCTTGTCCCCTGGGCGCCCCTCCTATCTGGAAACCAGAGACTTTCCTCTCTGCCTTCGCGGAAGGGCTTCCACTCAGGTGCTCTGACCTGGGCCACCAACATTCCCTTGGATCTTCAAACTATCCCATGGGTCCCTTCCTGCTCACCAGAGTCACTCCATCCTGCTCTGCCTGCCATTTTCCTCTTCCGGTCATTCTTGGCGCACTTGAGGACCCTGAGCTCAGGAGTCAGGACTCAGGGCATGGTAGAGAAGTTCAGGCTAGAAAAGGAGGGCTTACAGAAACATGATCGCCACCTGCGCATGTCTGCCAGCGCGGGTTAGGCCTCCTCCGTGAGGCCCTGTGGGGATAGAAGTGGGATGAGCGAGGGATGCTTACTCACAGGCGCTCTCCCACCACGCTCTGTGCTGCCCCCTAGAGGCAGCTGTCTCCCGCCAGTGAGGTGAGAGGAGCAAGTGGATGGTCCTTTTTGAGTGACTTCCCTAATTGGTGAGGAATTGGGGCAGCCGAATACTTAGTCCTTTTGCCTCTAAGGCTCTATTTGTTCCAGAAAACTCACTAGAAAAGCAACAAAAATCTTTTATCCCTGACACCTGGTTTCCTGTTAGCCCTTGCCTAACCAGCTCGTCTGTCTTTTCTGAGCCTGTCCTGCCTGCTTTTAGATGTCAGAGCCAGAAAGGGCTTCCGAGACCGTCCTCTCTAAACTCCTAGAGGTCCAGGGGATGGGTTTTTTCATTGCTGTCTACAGACCCTTGTGCAGAGTCAGGAACCTCGTGGGCACCAAGCCGGTGGACACTGGGCTCACATCCACTGGGCTGCAGTCAGAACGGTGGTCCACATGCAAGCAAGACCCAGCAAGGCCAGTGACCTGCCTCTGTCACACAGCACCAAGGGGCAGGACTAGGACAGGGCCCAGGCTCAGCCCGACAGCCCTGCCGCGCTGCACTGCCTACTCTTCCAGGCAAGGCCCACACCCAGATTTCACATTTGCGAAATCTGCAGAGAATAACTGTCAAGCTCAGAACTAGAGCAAGGCCTTATTCAGACAGCCTCCAGCCCTGGGTCCAGCAGAAGGCCGCCCAAGGCTGGGCTGGGCAGATGGAGGGACAGCTGTCATGTTCCCGGTAGGCAACTTACACGGGTCCCCAGCATCAAACGGGAGGCACAGAGGAGAAGCCCCAAACAAAGAACACGCATCAAAGGCCCCACACACGTGTTCCGAGGGGAGAAAATTCTTGGTATTTCATGAGCGGGGGCTGGGTCCCAGAAGGAAATTTTCAGTTGCAGCGTCTTTCTGAGGGTCACAATGTCTGCCTTTTCATTTTTGATCTAAAAAAGAAAAGAAAAAGGAAAAAAAAAAAAAGGAAGAAAGGAAGGGAGAGGAAGAGGGGGAAAAAGAAAGGAGAAAGCCTCCTCACTGTAATTGAATTACTGAGCTGGCCTCTGGGGCTGATGCTGGAATCCAAGAGGCCTTTGTGCAGCGTCTGGAGGGACCCGGGACAGCGGCAGGGATTTCAAAGGAGAGAGGAAGAGCTGGGGCAGCCAGGAAGCTAATAGGGATGGAATGGGCTCAGGAAGGGAAGGGGGAGCTGCAGAAATTGAAAGCTGCAGGCCGGCCTTGCTGCAGGCCCTGCCCTGACCTGAGGTGGCTGCCCCTCACCAGAAACCCAGGCAGAGGCTGGGACAGGAGGCAGGCTGCACAAACAGAAAGGTCCCAGCAGGGGCCAAGGCTTCCCCGGGGGCCATGCTTGGCCGCGACCAGGGTGGAAGGAATTAACACCCCCCAGAGCACTTCTCAGGCTCCAGGCTTCACGCTAGGACCTGGGATCGTACAAGAAGCTTGTGCGAAGCTCACACTGTGTGCCAGGCATTGGGCTGGGTTCTTTCAAGTGCATTGTCTCAGTTAATCCTCAAAAGGAGGCAGTACTACAATATGCCCAGATTTATAAACAAAGCCCAGAAAGGTAAGCAATTTGCCTGAAGTCACACGGTTGGTGAGGGGCAGAGCTGGGACTCACATCCAGGTCAGGATCTTAACCTACACTCGCTTCATCTTCTCATTTCATCCTTACACAGTCCTGCCAAGCAGGCATGGCTCCCAGAGGGGGAAAACGAGGCACCGAGAGCTTAAATCACTTGCCAGAGCACATACAGGCAGTAAGGGCCGAACTGGGACTCACCCCTGTATAGTCTGGCTCCAGGGCCCAGAGCTCTCCATCTCCGCTGCTGGGGGAGGTGGAACGGCTGCCTGCAGCCTATGTCCTGACCACACAAGTGTCCTTTCTTGGCCTCCACCCAGCCAGAGAGCAGACAGTGGAAAGAACATGGGCAGGAGCTGCCAACTGCCGGAAGAAGGGGTTGCGTGTGGCCAGACAGGCTCCTGGGGTGCCATGAATTAAAGGCCTTGAATGCCCCTTGAATTCTCATAGACACAGCCCTACCCACCGAGCTAGCAGCCTTGACCTCGAGGCCCAGGTTGGGAAGGTTGGAAGGAGGGCAAGATTGTCCCTATTTGAGAACCACTGGCCTAGAGGATACAGCCCAAACTCTGGTGCTGTTCCCACTCCTGCTTCCTCTCCCATCAACCCACTCAACATACCCTAGGCTCCAATCAAACCAAATACTCTCTATGCCTAAACATATTTGCTCTGGGGTGCCTCAGGGCCTTTGCACGTGCTGGACTCATGCCTGAAATGCCCTTGAAACTCCTAGGCATTCTTTTATTTATTTATTTATTTATTTATTTATTTTTAGAGAGAGGGGAAGGGCGAAGAGAGGGAGAAAAACATCAATGTGAGGTTGCTCCTCACGCACCCACTACTGGGGACCTGGCCCACAACCCAGGCATGTACCCTGACTGGAAATTGAACCAGCGACCCCTTGGGTCACAGGCCAGCACTCAGTCCACTGAGCCACACCAGCCAGGGCCTAGGCATTCTTAAAGACCCAATCTGTTTTTCCTGCCCAAACCTTCTCAGGTGCGGGAAGTGAACTCAGGCCAGTGACAACCCACAGCCTGTACTCTTCCCCATTGCAGGGTGTGCCTCCTGGGGTGAAACTGAGGCTAAGGAGGCGGGGAGCATCCGCAAAGTCCCACAGGCAAGAATCACAATGGTTACCATTCACCGGGGACCCGATAGATACCTCTGCGTCCCATCTTTGCTCTTCACAACACCTCAGTGAGAAAAGCCCTATCAGCACCCCATTTTCTGATGAGGAACACCAAGGTCAGAAAGGTGGGAAGGAGCCGAGCTAGGACTTGAAACGAGGCAGACTGACTATAAAACCTGTTTCCTTGATTTTCACATACTAAGCTCCCTGAGAAGTACCTGGGGCCAAACCCTTTCCCTTTCCTTCTGAAGCCCAGCATGGATTTACAGAAGCAGCCTTCCCCTAATGAGAGCGGAGGCTTCTACAGATAACCTGGAGAGGCTATGAACATCCTGCAGTTCACACTACGGTGTCAATGACTGCTCCGGGACCCTTCCCTCAGAGGAAGTTTTATCCAGATGTCACAGGAGTGGGGGTGGGGTGGGGGTGGGGAGGGAGGCATGTGCGGAGCAAATGCATTGGCTGGAAGAGGTCGCAGGCCTCCGTGAGGAGGTGGGTCTACAGGGCGGGCCCGCGGAGTGGTCTCCTAAGAATCCTAGTGGCGCTTTGAGAAGATGGTTTCCATCTCAACCATCCCTCCCTTCGGGTCCCACCACATGCCAAGCTGTTCAAGGCACTGGGAACATGGCAGTGAACAGAACCCTGATATTCTAGGGGGAAAACTGGATGGAAAAACCAAACTCATGCAGACGTGTTAAGAGGGAGCAATGAACCAGGGGTCGGAGTTGAGCTGACGGGGCCCCACAGCCGGTTGGTGGCCGTCAGCAAAGACTGTGGGGCCCCTCACGTCCTGGGCACCTTCCTGGGCACCGGGCCACGCGTGGGGGCATGCCGACCAGCGGGACCTGCCCCTGCCCTCAGGGAGCTCAGGGCCACTCCAGGTCCAGCGAGGGGATAGTGGGGCATCCCTCACAGGCCCGGCCCCGCTCCCTGGAGAAGCGAAACGACCTCAGACGTGCCCTTCAAGCTGCTGTTGGTGGCTATTTTAAGCCTTGTAATCACTTGAAGTGACTAACGCTGATTAAGGTTTTACAAGAAATGAGAAAATTCCTCCCTAGCCTCTCCGCAGTGGCTCCAAACCACCTCAGAGCCACTTTATTAACTCGCCCAGCCTGGAACCGGCTCGGCTGGCGTGCTGTGGATTTATTTTTCCGTCAAGTCGCGGCCCCGTGCCGGCTTGCCTCTAATAACCAGCCCGCCGGCTTTGCCGTTACAGACAAGCCCGTCCCTGGGCGCCGGCTCCTTCCCCCAAGCTGGGAGAGCTGTGGTCTTCTCAGCCTTGAGGAACGAGGGCCACCTGGCCAGACGTCCCCGCCCGTCATGCGTGCACACTAGTCCATCCAACGTCTACCACTGGTTCCTCTCCCTGCGACCTCCTCCCCGTGGCACACACGTCCACCCGTGTCTCTGCCTCCCCTGTCCTTCACTCTGCCCGCACAAACACACCTGCTTCCTGCACGAGCTCACCGATCTCCCTGAAAGACGGATTTGAGCACCTACTGTGTGCCCGGCTCTGCTGAACCCAGAGGACACAGCGAGAAATTAGGCGCAGGCCATCCAGTGGGCCCTTCGACTCAGAATCGTGCCGCCAGGTAAAATGACGTCAGTGATGAAGAAAGGTGTGAGCAACACACTCTGGTGGGTGCAATGAGTGACGTTGGTCAATGGAGAAACTGCAGAAAGCAGCCCCTTGCACTGCACTTCAGGGAAGATGAGAGATGAAGGGAAGCATTCCACAGGTGGGTGGTGACGGTCACAGTTTATTAAGCACTAACCAGCTGTCCAGCACTGTGCTAACTCTCGTCTCATTGTTATAGCGGTCCTGTGGAGATATTATCCCTATCCCCACTTTAGAGAAGGGAAAATGGAGGTTTAAAAAGTGTACATAGGTCACACAGTTCCAAGGGGGAAACTGGGAGCATGGCGCTCTTAACCTGGGCACGGTGCTGCCTCAGGCGGGGAAGAGAGGGCTGCAGGGAGCCATACTTTGTGTCTCTTCCCGATGCTGCTTCCAGTGACGTCATCAGTGCTTGAAATTGGCCATGGTGGGACTATTGACACCACAGAAATTGGCCAATGCTACAAACTGGAGCTTTTTTTTCTTTCCTTATCTCTGGAGAGCCAATTGACCTGGGTAGGGAAGCAGAGTGAGAGAAGGCATGGGGGCCGTGGCAGTAAGCTGGAACATAGCGTTCTGGGAAGAATGCAGTGGAACTGGAGACCAAAAAGGCAATGGGGGCAAAGGAAAGAATCTTGTACTTTATCCTAAAGGCACTGGGGAGCCACAGTGCCTTTATCGAGGAAGGGGAAGAGTATCCTCGGATTTGTGTTTCAGGAAGACCACTCTGGGAACGGATAGGGGTGGGTGGGCTGTCGGGACAGAAGGCAGATGAGGAGGCATATCGTAAGGCCAGCATCCGCCTTCCCCAAGGCACTGGGCTTCCATAAGTCCAAGTCCTCCCCCAGAGAGAAAAGGTCGCCAGCTCAGGGGAGAAGCTGTGGCATCACATCAAGTCCAGGTCCTTAGATACCTCCCCTTGACCGTCTGAACAAGTTCCTTCCTTTCAGTTCCAGTGCCTTCTGGGGAGACGGAGCCCAGGGCGGTGAGTCCCAAGTCTGTGCACATCATCATCATCACTACCACCATGTCTGCCCACCTTCCCCTCCCTCGGGCTTTCTCTTCTCTTTATGCAGCCTGACGTACCGCAGCGGCCAGGGCCTGTCAGGCCAGGGCCCCGCCTTGTCCTCCCTTAAAACCTCCAGACACAGTGATGGCTCTAAGGAGGGATGGATGTTTGGGTAGATGGATGGGTGTGTGGATGGAAGGATGGTGGGCGGGTGGATGGACGGGCAGACGAATGCATGGACAAATGATGGACAGAGAGGTGGATGCAAGAAGAATAGAAGTGATTAGGTGAGTTTCCTGTCCTGGTGAAGCCCCTGGGAAGGTCAGGAGGTCACGGAGGAGCCTGAGAACCTTGGCAAAGCCAGAAGATTAAAGGCCAGGAGACACATAGAGGAAAAAAATGAGACAGGAGAGACTCTGAGGAATGCAGCTGGCCAGGGGACCCTGCGGAGTGTTTTTACAAGCCTGTGTCTCTTGTCGCGTCAGCTTATAAACCCGCTTGGTTTCCTCTCTGCCTCGAGGCTGGCGTAACCCAGGGAGAGGAACGTCCTTGTCATACTATGGAGGGTGTGGCTGCTCTTCTGGGGGGCACATGGGCTATTCCAGAGATGCGCCTGATGTGCCTTGGTTAACCATAAGGGCGTCTCCCCTTCGGAGCGGTGTCCCTCCTTCCTGCCCCTCTCCCCAACATGAAGAACAGGGCGAGGCACGAGGCTCTCCTGGGCTCTGCCAGGGCAAAGCCTCCTGACGCGGGAGCCCTGAGCACATCCTTCAGCTGGTCTGGGATGCAGTTTCTCAGCTGTGAAATGGCGAGAGCGCGTGACTACTTGCCCTCCCTGCTCTGATCAAGTGAGGGGAGAGATGGGCAAGCACTCTACAAACTGTGAAGTGCCGCTCCAGGGTGTGGTACCAATATACTGGCTATTATTCTCTCTCCCCTGGACTCCTAGGGATTGGAGGGGGTGGTAAAGGAGAAGACTAAGAATGAGAGAGGCATCACAGCCATCAGAGGCCATCTGGCCACTGCCCTTCCCCTGGAGCGCCCCGCTCTCTTCCAGCGGCAGCAAGGGTGACACAGACCGTACAAATTAGGGCAGGTTTCCCCTGCTCACAGGCTAAAGCTCCCTTTTCTTAACCCAGCTTGTAAGGTGTGTGGTGATTGGCTGCCAGTGACCTAAAGCTTCTTTACTCACCACTTCCCTGACCTTGACTCCAAAGCAGACCGCAGCCACCATCGACTTTCTATGTGCCAGGCATGATGTTTCATAAACCTACCTCAAATAAATTCTCATTTCCTCAACTCTGAGTAACTGACTTCTTTCTTTTTGAGACTTGGCTTAAGTGTCCCCTTCCCAAAGAGACCATCTAACTGCTAAGGGTACAGTCATTTGTCATGCGGCGGCAGAAAAACAAGACAGTGCTGTTTCTCATGATCTCTAAGGAAGGCAGTCCCATGCCTTCACAGTCCTCCACTCCATGCCCGATTCCGTGAGCATGCACTTCCACCCCCAGGCAAGACGCCACGGGGTTTTCACCTAGAACTAGCCGTATCAACAGTAAAGAATTCAGATTTTACATCTGGGCAACTTTAGTTCAGACAGCTAGCTAGTGGTCCAGGCAGAAAACCCAGGAAAGTTTTTCTCTCCTTGATAAAAGCCAGGTCAGCAAGCGGAGTCTTGCATCCTTGCTTTTGAAGACTTTCATGATGCAAAAGCCACCAGAGCCATCTTGCCACCACAGCAACAAGCCTAAAGACAGAAATCTAACACAGTGATCCCAGGAGAATGGTAAAAACCCAGGTCTTTGAGGGCGTCCGCTGTTACACCAAACTTAGACATTTCCGCTTTCAGATGTGTTTTTCTTATGGGAGACTATTAAACGTCTTTACTGTTGAGGTGACTCTGAGTTGCGTATGCCGTTCCTTGCAGGTAAAGACACTCGTAACAGAGACACGGTGGCATATGGGAGCCACTGTGAAGTGCAGGGGAGCATTTCGGGGTGGATGTTACCTCTAGAATCCCATGGAGCAGTGGGGGAGAGGTCCCCTGCAGGAAAAGGAAGGGTGTCACCAGTGAAATGGGTGCTGAGCCAACAACAGCAGCTGTTCATTACCTGCCCCAACACCAGTTCTCAGGCTCTGGGGCTACACCTGCCCATCCTTCTTTGCTCCCCTAAAGAAGCTTCGTGGGGTACAGGTTATCTACAATGGAGGAGAAGATCCAAAAGAAGGATGAGGCTGCATTCCCAGGTTGTTCCCTGGAAAGAAGACCCCAGCTGGCTCCTTGTCCCTTGTTGCCACCCTGAGCTGGGGGTTGGGGTGCTTTGGGACCACAGCCAGGGCCCTTCACCTTGCCTGGGCAGTGATGGCTGGGACAGTGGGGGGTCTGGGGCTTCCGTCTTGGCTTTGCCCTTTTACTAGCTGTGATCAGCAGGACCTGGTGTTTCTGTCAATAAAATGGGGGCTATCCCAGGAAAGAACAGCTCAAATAGTAGTCAATACGTAGGTTAAGTAATAAGACCTAGCTCATCGGGTTATTTTGAAGAAAAAGAGAATATTTGTCAGGCACCCAATGAGGCTGACCCCTCGGCAGTGCTCTGGAAAGTGTAGCTGCTATTGTTATTCATTTCTAAGAGCCTGTCTCGTTCTGACTGTTCATGACCTTGAGACTTTAAGTGAAGACCTGGGCGCAACGACCACCCTGGGGCTCCCTTTTCTAACAGAGCAGAAGGGTTCCCCTGCCATCTTGGATTAGGGGCCTGGCTCCCACCACTGGGCAATGCCTCAGCCTGTGGATTTATTTTTCCAGCTGCGAGAGCTGCTCTGTTTAATAGCTCCCATCCAGCTTCCTTCCCTGATTGAACTTGAGAGAGTGTGTTTGCTTAACACCCGCAACATTCCAGCTCCCATAAAACACGGAAAGAGCACGGGGCCCGCTCTGGACGATCTCGCTCGCTCCTGAAATTGAGGCGGACAATCATAATTTTGGTTTAACCCAAAGAACCACAGGTTTCTCTCTCCTCATCTAACACCTTCTAAGGCCCCGAATCTCTGGCCGGCCTTCCGGGCGCTCCCCACCGCACCCCCTGAGCTGTGCAGGGTCAGAGCAGCAGGTGCTGCATGATGCGGCCCCATCTCAGCCAGGGGCTCCCCGGGCAGCCTCCACTCCTGTCCCCCCTGTCCTTTCTATCGCTCTGGCCTTCGCTCCTGCTTTCCTCTCTCTCTTTCTCTTATTCTGCCTCCATCCTTCGCTGACAGCTCTCTCTCGCTCTCTCTCCTCATCTCTCTGTATGGCAATCTGTCTCTATCTTTCTCTTTATGTCTCTGTTTCTATCTCCCCCACATTCTCGTCTGTCTCTGTCTCCCTCCTTTTCTCTCTCCAATCTCTCCAAGCCTGGTCCACTGTCTCTGGCTTCCACACAAGGCCCCGCCCTCCTC
This sequence comes from Micronycteris hirsuta, assembly GCA_004026765.1. Lineage (NCBI taxonomy): Eukaryota > Metazoa > Chordata > Mammalia > Chiroptera > Phyllostomidae > Micronycteris > Micronycteris hirsuta. The sequence goes on along the minus strand of PVJI01001179.1, from coordinate 92,387 downwards.
CTGGGGGCTGTAGTCTGCTGCCTTTATAGATGGTGGTCCCCAACAGCCGCCTTCAGAAGATCATTAGTGAGCACCAGAACTCATCCTTAAGCTATAGCTTATCATCAGGGGTTCCCGCCTGCTGCAGAGAGGCACCTCCTGAAGAACGCCCTTCCGTGTCTTTCTCTGGGGTCCGGGAGCTGTGTTGCCAAAACAATGTGCTGAGTGCCTCTGCAGGGTCTGCCCTGGACAACACCTACATGAAAGTTCGTGTGACTCATCCTGAGAACGGGATATACTCAGTTCAGCCTTTCTATTTTACACGAGGGGGAAATTTCAGACCCCTCATGTTGAGTCATTGCGGCCCAGGTCACACAGAGGAGTGGTGTCAGCTGTGTGACTGTGGAGAAGTGACAGGCTATCAGATGCCTCTGTTTCTTTGCCTAGAAAATGGGGACAGCTATTGTGAAGATCAAATAAAGCAATGCCCCTGCCCAGCACAGACCTGGTATATAGTGAGCATTCAGTAAGTATGAGCGATATTAACCACTGTAATAATTATTATATCTACTAGAGATGGTGGAGCAAAAAGGCTCTGGCTCTTTCTCAAGCAGGCTTGAGCGAACCAGAGCCCCTAGCCTGGCTGAGAACTTCCCACTGCATCCTCGCCACCACCCCCTGCCTTTCATCCACACCCCCAGACACCTTTCACAGCTCCTCCATGCCTGCTGCTTTTCCCCAACCAGAGGCCAGTTCAGAAGGCTTCCTCACCCCTCCCACCATGGACACGCAGCCCATTCCCCCCGGACCCCACGTGGAGAGCTGGCAGAGGAAAGCGCAGGCAGGAGATCAAACGTGGGCTGAATGGGAGACAGAGGAGGCAGAGAACAAGGAGCGAGATGGGGCAGCAGGAATAATGACTTCCATCCAAGTCCCTTCCCATAAACCCACAGTTCTTTGAAGCCTGCTTTCCATTAATAAAATGCACTATTATTAATGACCCAAGTGGAAGACTTCTGGGCAGGACAATGCCCCACTCCCTGGGGCCTCTGTGGGGCGTCGTGGATGGGAAAGCGCTCCGTGGCCCGGTGCATGCCTCCACACGTCCAGTCCCATCAGGCATGTCGAAGGGTTTAGGGGCAGGCGGTGTCTACACGAACACCCACGAGTGCCACCTGTTTTAGGGCTGCCTCCGTCCTCTCGCCAATGAGGATTTCAGGTGGGGCAGGTCAGCAGGGTCTATGCCACTACAGCCCAGTTGGTTCACTTATTACACAAATATTTATTGAGTCCCTACTATGTGCCAGACCCTGCACAGGGTCAAAACGTCAAGTCAAACATGAGTCTTGCCCCCACCCCAAAGCTTGAAGTTGGAACCGAAGAGACTGTTCATGAGAAACAGGAGCCCAGGCATTGAGGGGTTTGAGGTCTCATGTTCTAGACTTAATCTTACATTTCACACTCCCACAGGGAGCTCCGCAGCTTTGCTTGCCCCCCTCATTATCACACTGATGTTGTCCCTCAGGTAATTCCTTTGTGCTGCAGTTGAAAGTCAAGGTCACTTAGTACTGGTCAGTAGCGACTGCAGACCCTCGGCCACACTGCCCGCTGCCCACTGCCACCCACCCCCAACCACAGGGGTGGTCAAACCACTGTTGCTCTGCTGTCTTTGTGGCCGGTTGATCTGAGGAAAATGACTCCACCAGATGGTAAAAGAATATCTTTTTGGAAACAAATGACTTCATGCATTCTAAACGTGGAAGGAAACTTTGAACAAGTGCTCGTTCTACGCAACCCATCAGAAGATGAGAGCGGAGCCCAAAGCCACGCAGCCTGCCTATGACGCCCCAAATCCAAACGTGGGAACTTCGCTGCCGTGTGGAGGTGCTCAGGCCCGAGGGGCCGGACACAGTGACGCGGGGGACTCTCCATGCTCCACTTCCCTCACACTCGCTTAGGTCCCGTCGATAGGATCTCACTGCTGGTCGGTGGCAGGGCCAGGATCACAGCTGTGCAGGGCTCCAAGCACTGGAGTGAAAAGGGGGAGTCCACGGAGAGGCCTCACGGGGTGGGATTCCTCCAAATCACAGTAAAAGCTTTGGAGGTGTGTGGATAGGAGTCAGTTGCAGAGAAAAGGACCCTACCCGTTATTAGATCCTCCTAAAAGTGAGCGGCCCGAGAGGTTAAGAATAGGAACCGGGTGCCCTCCAAATGCCCTTCGCGCTCTGCCGGTCTGCGACTCTGAGTCCAGGGGTCACTTCTTTCTTTCATTCACACAAACCTGTATAAGTTCTTACCTTGTTGCAGACCCACAGTGGCCCTTCTGGGACGCGCATTCCCAGGATGGTCCTGAGAGTGGAAAGAGAACATAAATGTGAGCATCCCATACATTTCTTCTGGTGAGGGGCCCTCCCACTGGCCCACGCGAGGTCCCATGTCAATCTCTTCTTTTGGGGACCTCCCCTAAAGACTCACCCCTGCAGGGAAACACTCCCCTCGTGGCCCAGCCCCTGCCCCGGCCCCCTGGCTCCTGCGCATGATGAGCCTCAGAGCACCGGGAGAAGGGCCAGTGTCCATCCCTGACTTGCCTGGTGGCAAGTGGCATTTGGAAATAATTCATACCAGGCCAGAGACCCCTCCCCAGCTGACCCATCCCATGGGGGCTAGCACTGGGGGAAGGGGTGGGGTTGTGAGGCCAGAACGAAGAGATGAAATGGAAAGGCCGAATATGGAGCAGTGAGCCCCCAGAAGGCCCTGCCTGGGCCCTTGCTATCCTATTGGAGAGTTTGGGCTCCAAGCTGCGGTGAAGGGGTCGATGCCAGCCTGGCCAGCCAGGTTCGGCGAGAGCCAGCAGCTGCTGGCCAACTTTCCATGACATCAGAGGCCAGCCCAGGCCCAGCCGGCCTGGGCAGGGAGGTAGCACAGCACACCCCTCCCCTCAGGTCTAGTGGGGTCCTGTGTTTTTGTGGGATGGCCCCAGGGTTTGTCCCGATGGAGAGCTGCCAGAAGCATAAAGAGCAGCTGCTGGCTGCCCTTAGAAGGAAACAGCCCAAACCCCAACAAGGCAAGGGTGGCCCGATTAACTGAATGATTAAACATTCATCCATACACAGTACTACTACACGGGAGTACTACACAGTGATTTAAAATGACGTGTCAAGCCCTTGGTAGAGGAGTTAGGTTCCATGCTAAGCGCGTGAAGAGCAGGACATGAAATGGTCGGAAACTAGGATTTCTGTACAGACTCACTTGCCTGTCATTTATATTCAGTTTGTATGTGAATGGTATTAAAATCTGCAAGGACACTGATGGGACCCTGCGTATCGTGTCCCCTTGCTCAGCTCCATTCAGCCACAAGGCTGGCTGCCAGCAACTCCGCATCCCCAAATTTCCCTCTCCTCGCAGCAGCTCACTCATTGTCCTTCAGGCCGAGGCTGAAATGTAACCTCCGAGTGACCTGTTCCTTATGTGCACATTCCTAATGCTCATCACAGCACATGACTGTTGGCATGTTTATTAGCATAAATTCATTAGCATGTTATTTGGACTGTACTTGCCTGCCACCCTCACCCCAAAGAGGCTGTAAGTTCCCCGCAGGGCAGTCAGCATGCTTGATTTTTTCACCCTTGTATATTTAGCTCCTCAAACAGTGCTTGGCACACAGTAAGTGCTTAATAAATGTTGAATGACCAAATGAGTTTGACACTACAGGGGTTGACATTGATTTAGCACCTACTATGTAACTCACAACGTCCTCACAACCATTCCAAGAAGTGAGCCTTATTGATGGGCTAATGCTCTACCTTATAGATTGAAAAATACATTTGGAGGGGTAAGAAATTTGCCATAAATCATGCAGCTAGCAAGAGGCAGAGCAGGATTTGAATCTAAGGCTGTCCGTCTGCAAAATACATATTCTTAACCACTCCACTCTCTGGCCTCTCCTGACTGAGCGAGGAAGGAAAAGGAAAGACCCGGAGGAAAGATGGCGGCATGGAACCCGTGAGATCTCTGGGCGATGGGAGGGAGCGTCATGATTTTATTATTTTCTTTGGCTTTTCTAGCTTTTCTACAATGCACATGTACTTCATTTACAATCAGAGGAAACAAATAGTACAACAGTAAGCATTTTTCCCCCCAAAGATCAGCAAACAACACTGATGGAACCCCACAGATTCTCCCAGAACCTTCAGTAGCCCTCCAGTCCTAAGAAGCCAGTGTCCAAACCCACCCCATCAGTGGGGCTGCCCAGGAGACCACCCACCCCCATAGAAGTTTCCAGTGGAAGGGAGGATCCTCATACCATCTGCAGGGCCTGCACCCCTACACTCTCCACCCTCCCCTCATTTCTCAAACGGAGAAAACAGAGGCGAGCAAGGAGACAAACGCTGCTCTCCCTCACCTCCTCTCTCTGGCCACCCCGCTCCTCCTCCAGGTTCGTTGTATGCCCCAGGCTTGGGATGAGCAGCGCAGCCCACCCCAAAGATCTTGCACATGATTCCATTTTGCTTTATGCATCCCAAATGGTCTGCCCTTCTCTGGCAGGCTTTACAGCAAATTATTGCTGGTGAAAACAGGAGGCTGGGGTTTGGAAACCAGATGAAGCTTTTACTTTTACTGGCTGTGAGGCCAGAGTGATTCTCAGTCAGAAGCATCCTGTACAGACAAGCTCCATCCACTCATTCATTCACTTAACAGACACGTGTTGAACATCTACTGGGTCCCAGGCACTGTGCCCGGCTGGAGAGCAGTCATGGGGAAGAGTGATGTGATCACAGCCCTCATGGAGCTGCCACTGTGGTCAGAAAGGAAAGACAAGCTCTTAGATGGAATATGGAGGGTGGTGGGGAGGCCTGGGGAGGGTGGGGGAGGGAGGCATCCCCGGTACCTAAAGAGCAGAAGAGGCAGCCAAGTGGAGAGTTGGAAGGAAAGGACATGCCCACCGAGAGACAGCTTTGTCCACGGTCCTGAAGAGGAGAAGATAGTGTGTGTTCTGAGAGCAGCCAAGCCCACCTAGACCCATTCAATGGGCAAACATGAAGTCCAACCAAACTAAATAGGGAAGGAGTTGTAGACTGCTCACGCTGATGGTAGACATGTGGGTTGGTGCTATCCTTCTGGGATTCTCTCCTAAAGTTGAACATTTAAACCTGTGATCCAGAATATTCAACATTTAAACCTGTGATCCAGAATGTTTAACTCCTGAGTGTTCATCCAAGATAAAAAGTTGCAGCTGTGCAACAGGACACGTGTGTAAGTGGTTACGTAGCAGCCATATCGTGACCCCTGGTCACGACAGCAAAGCCCCATAAACAACCCAAACGCTCGCTGTTGTGTTCGCATAGACACAACGCGTGTCTATGATCAACGTGATGAATTCACAGAGTGAAATATTATACAGCTGCCGAAGTGAGCGAACTGGGGAGCTGCTGCCGTAGATTAGCGGAGACTAAGGAGACATGACAATCAAATGCAAAGCGGTGTCTTATGTTCAATTCTGGCACAGAAAAAAAAAGGACATCCGTGGAAAACCCAGTAAAATCCAAATGAAATCTGTAGTTGAGTTACTACAATCGCATCAATGTTAACCTCTTTGCTTGGTTCATTGTTCTATGATTACGTAAGACATTAATATCAGGGTGAAGGGTATGCAGGAATCCTGTACATTTTATACCTTTTCTGTAACTCTAAATTGACTTTCAATTAACAATTTAAAACAAAATTTAAACAAATTTAGCGAACCAGAGCACAGGTTCTGTTGTCTGGAGCCACAGCTGTCTAATCTGCCCATCTCTCCTTATCTTTATCTGAGCTCCTCTTGGGGGAAAGAAGACAAAACAGGGGTTCATGGCTTTGGTTTCAGGCAGGTTCTTCCCAAGTACAAAGATATCTGTCGGTCCCTTCAAGTTTACCTTCTATCAGTGTAGCCATCCCAGAGGAAAGAGGGTGAACAAATCTTACAAAGTCTCAGCTAAGGCTCTCATTGGCCCAACTTGGATCACATGACCATCCTGAGACAATTACTTGGCCATAGATGCAGTGCTCTGATTGGGCAGACCTGATGACCACATACTCAGTCTTGGAACCCAGACAAAGTCAGGTCTATCTGAACCTCATGGACTAATAGTTGTCCAGAGAAAAATCTGGATCTTATTACCAGAAATAATGAAGGGCAGAGAAAATAAGGAATGCCTCCTAACTTCTATGTTGGGTGTTGGCATATGACGGAGTTGGCCTGGGTTAAGGTTCTGAGATGCTAGTTAAGGGCCCCATGTCCTATACCATCCCCTGCCTCAAACAATGACAGTTTATGGAGAATGATAGTGATAGTTAGGCTTGCTTTCAGGCAAAGAGGACAGAAAATAAAAATGACCCATCATCACCTTTATTCTCATGACAGCTCTGAGAACCAGGTACTGTTATGATCCCCATTTTACAGGTGTGGAAACTGAAGTTAGGAGAGATGAAGTCACTTTCCCAAGATCAGGAAGCTAACAAGGGCCATAAAGGGGGGGGTGTATGAGGGGGAGCGGTGGTAAATCAACACAGAGAAACTTATGTGTGAAGGCTGCACCTTGGGACTCTGCAGATTTTGAAACCTGGAGTCCTTTCTGAGCTGTCCCAACAGCTACTGTAGAGGGCAGAAGAGAGGCGCTTCCAGAGAGGCGGGACTAGCCAGAGGGCTGCCCTGGGTCTCAGGAGACCTCAGTTCAGCTCCAAAGCCTCACTGCAGCAAATTGCAACCCAAGTCCCCACCAGCAGAACCGGTAAAGCAGAACCTTGGTCTTTCTCTCACCAAGGTATGCCTCCTCTACATTGCACAGGGGGCTGGAGTACAGCAGAGACCAGGAGGATCCAGAACTCCTGGGGTTCCTCTTCTGGGAGGCTGGCACCTGAGAAGAAGGGAGAAGAGCGTGGACCATGCAAGCAGACAGCCCTGGGCTCGAGTCCCAGCGCTGCCTCTTACCATCACTGCAACCGGAAGAATCTTCCTTAGCTTCTCTGTGTCACCACGGCCTGATTTATAAATGGACGACAATAGTGATGCTAATCTCACAGAGTTCTTGAAGGATTAAATGTGATACTGACTGTAATGTGCTTTGTTCATAGTGAACACATTTTCGTTCCCCACCCCCAAGCACCTGAGAATATATGGGGCATCTTTCAGAAGGTCTAGAACCTTCCATGGTCCTTTGCCAGGAGAACTACTCTGTGACAATATCCTTAGCTGGCTCCATGACCAAAAGGCCACTTGCCCTGTGGGCTAGGTGGGCAGAAAGGATGAGCCCCTTTTCTGTGGTGGCATCAAACACGAGCCCCCTGAAAGTCTGCAGACCCCTCGTCATAAACCACACCTCAGTGTCCCTCCCACACTCAGTATCGGCCATGAATTTCATGAGGAGATGGGTCACCAGGGCCTACCCACACTGCCTGGTTTTTGACCCTGTCATGCCCCAGGTCCCGCAGGGGCAGAGAGGACAGCCAGCCTGGAGTCCAAGGTCAGGGCACATCCTGTTTCAGTGACTGGCCCTGCTTAGATGCTTCATGGAGATGTCCATCCATTATTTCTTCACAGCTCAGAGGTGGGGCATTTGTGCAGGGCCCCGCTTTCCTGTGGCTCATCCTAACACCCAGAAGTCTGGCAGTCTGCAGGCAAGGCTGGGTGGGCCAGCCGGGTGTGGGAAGGGGTCCCTGAAGGGTGGCCTTGGCCTCCTGCCCAGCTCAGGCACCACGGAGCGACTGTGGCTCCTCCTCCTGCTCCTTCTGAGGAGAAGGAAGCCCAGATCTCCCGGCTGCTCCCTGCCTGCCTGCGTGTGGTAACCGCTTGTGCAGCTTGGCAAGGTGGCCCCAACCAGTGAGGTTCCCATGGTGGGATCTGACGCTTGGAACAGAGGAATCCCGCCAAGAAAGTGAGCTTCACAGCAGCACAGCCAAGAGCGGGAGGTCAGGGAGGGGCTGAGCCTCATCCAGGGAGCACACCCCACCCTTGGCTGGTCCCATAACTCCAGCACTGTGGGAAGGGGTCTTCCAGACAGCCAGAGTCACAGTCCCTCCCTGAGCCCCTGTTGGATGAGATTTCAAAGCCAAGACCCGGGAGGAGGGGAGGGTCCATGTAGGGGGACCCACGCCTTCCATCAGGATTGCTTCATTAGTGGTTTTGCATTGTTGGAAATCTCTTCATTGGAGGCCCAGGATTGCAGCAACATGGGGCTTTAATCTGGGCTGGGCAAGGGGACTTGTGGCCAGGAGCCTCGGAAGAACAATGAGTATCTCCAAAGCTGGTCCTTCTGTCAGGCTCTGTTCCTCCTTGAGCCGCCACTGGAAGGAGATCTCCCGTGGCCCTCTTGGAACCACATCGGCTCATGTTCTTTCCTGCTCAGAGAGAGAGACGTTTCTCACCAGTCTTGCTTCATTCCCCTCCCCCTGCCCACGCAGAATCGTGACCATTCCATCACATGCTAAGTGTAGGCAGAACCCAAATGTGCTTCCTTGACAGCCTTTACCTCCTGGGACTCCTGTGCTTGTGGAATCCCTTCCCCTTGAGAGTGGGCGGGACCCAGGGACTCTCTTCTAACCACTTCTGACCAGCAGAAGTGATGAAGGTCTCTTCTGAGGTCATGAAAGGCTGTGGCTGCCGTCTTCTTCTCTTACCTTCTTGCTCGGATGGAGTCCCCTGCTATGTGGTGAGCTGCTCTGTGGAGAGGCCCACCCAGCAGAGAACCAACTGAGGCTCTCTCAGTCCCACAGCCTTGGAGACACTGAGTCAGCCTGGCATTGAGTGAGGTCAGAAGCAGACCCACTCCCAGGTGAGGCTGAGGGCGACTGCAGCCCCCACTGACTCCTTGACCGCAGTCTGTGAGAAACCCCCAGCCAGAACACCAAGTTACATCACGTCCAGATTTCTGATCCACAGAAACTGAGATCATAAACGTGGTTGGTTTACACCACTAACTTTGGGAGTTATTTGTTATGCAGTGATAACTAACTCAGACACTAGGCTTTGCACGTGTTCTCTCCTGTGCCCAGTGCACTCCACTCTCCAGCCAGGCTCCTCCTCAACAGTGTAGGCTAACCTCCACTGGCCAGTAAGCATCACGTGGACCAGTACTTTTCAGTACACTAGAGATAGTAAGGTCTGGTTCGTTTCCCCAAATGCTCAGCCTACTTGACCACAACAGCTCATCTTTTAGACCAACTCCGTGAAGACAGGGCTGCATCTGTCCATTGCTATCTCTCTGAGGCTTTGCACAATGCCAAGCACACGGGCCGCGCTCGGTAAACACGGGGAACAAGAATAAGGAAGTGAAACTCCATGAAGGAGATGCTGCTTTAAGTAAGAGGGGGCCTCCTCCTGCCTACTGCACCCCCTGAACCTCTCACACAGCCCCATGTCCTCTCCTGCATCGGCTCTTTGTTCAGGATTTGCCTTGCCCTTTGGATGGAGACAAAGTCACAAACTACCTGACAAGCCTCCTGCCTTCCTGAAGCCCAGCAGCAGGGAGGCAGCCAAGAGCAGAATAAAGAGAGAATAGGCACTTAAATACATGAGTTTGTCTCCATTCCTTTCTAAAATGCCACTCAAACAGTGAGGGCAATGAGAAAGGAAGAGGAAAGGCCACCAGAAGTCAGAGGTCAACAGATTTTTGGAAGATGGAAAGGGGAAGGCTAGCGGCAACTGGCTTGGTAGCCTGGAGGGGCTGAAATCCAAGAGTGCCTGGAAGAAAGAGGCCAGTGTGAGCCCCCAAATCCCGGAAAGGCTGGGAATGAGATGCACCAGGTATGACGGCAGGTGGGAATGACACTCAGGAAAAACCGAATGGGCAAACCCTGGACTCGGGGAGGCAAGTGGGAGGATGAAGTGGAAGTCCACAGCCGGGACAGTGATCCCCCAGCTCCCTCTTCCCACTCAGCTCTCAGAACCCAGGGACCTCCACTCTCTCCCTCCCTCCCAACCAGGTAGAAGATCGGCGATCCGTGTCTGTAGGGACCTTCAACCAAAGGAAGAGACTTAGAGAGACTGATTTGGGCAACTCCCAGCTAAACATCCGGGTTCTTCTCCAATAACCCTCCTCCAACCCTGCTCGTCCACAGCCTCCCACCCGCTTCACAGGGCCCCTCCTGTGAACGCAGGCAGCCACGGTCACCAGGGGCCTGAGAGAGCCTCTAGCACTCCGCACAGAGGAAGAGGAGGAAGAAGAGGAGAAAGGAGAGTAGGGGAAACGCATAATTCACGAAGCAGAAGAAAATGTCAAAAAATTATCATTTACATCCTCAAAACATATGGGAAGATATTTCATCCATGAAACTACAGGCAGCCATAAAAAGGAACACATTTAGAAACAGCTCTTTTAAATTAAAAATGAGAGCTATAATAAAATATTTACTAGAAGAAAAGCTAAAAAGAACCAAAAATGCTTGCTTCTGAGAGGCAAAGGCAGGGAGCAGGAGAATGCTGGGGTGTTTCTTTTGGTATAAACTTTATTATTTGACTTTTAAAGCCATATATCTATATTACTTTAATAAAATAGACATCACATCTCAGAAAAGTAAGAAATAAATAATGTCCTATGGTTAAACACCATAAAGAAAATAAAGTGGGTGATGGAAGAGATGTGGTGGGGCTTCTTGAGATGGGTGGTCTCTGAAGACCTGTTTGAATAAGTGACCTTTGAACTTGACCCTACATGAAAAGGCATGAGCCCCATGAGGACATGGAGAAAGCATCCCAGGCAGAGGGACCGGCAGAGGTGAAGGCCCCGAGGTGAGACCACGCCGGGTACGTTTAAGGGACAGCAAGGCCCGTGTGTGTGCCGTGTCAGAGAGCAAGGGGAGCAGCTGGATAGAGCTTGACGAGGAGAAAGGGGGGTGGTCTGGGGGCCTGGACTAGGGAGGTGGCCATGGGGACATCAGAGCCGGAGAGGTTACGTGGGAGCAAATGTCAGGATGACCCTGCTTTCACGATTCGCTGTAGGAAGCAAAAAGAGAAAATTCAGCAGCAGTGCCCCATTTGCAACCTACAAGGATAAACAGCAGAGAGATGAGCAAACGGCCCCTAACGAGGATTTCACACAACACTCCACCGCAAGCCCATTCTACTTGTCAAAGCAAGGTCTCATCTACTATCACTACTTCCTTTCACTCACTAAATGAACAGGTCGAGATCAAAAATCTAATTAGAAACACGACTCATTTGCTAATTGTCCAACCTGACCAAGGGCCCTCATAGCTCATTCCCCAGCACCCGCAGGCTCAGCCTTCCAGGATCCTGCTCCACCTCTTGACCTTTTGACCTCCCTTGGTTTCATTAATCTCTGCTCTAGAACTCTTCCTTCTTCCGTCTTTTTGGTGGGCCAGACACTTAGACACACTTCTCCCCTTGCTCCAACTTCAGGGTTCCCCATCCCAAAGCTCAAATCCTGGGTCCTTGGATTTCATAAACTTCCCCCCAATATCCCATGCCAGCGCTGAGTCCTCAGCCCTGTCTGAGTTCTGGACACTGCTGCCCAGTGGGGCAGGCCAGCCACTTGGATAGAAGTGGGTCAAGAGCTTAGGCTGACAACTGGGTGCAGCTCCTGTCCCATCACCCCTGCAGAGGACCCCTGATCCTAAGGGACCTATTCCAGAGAAGTACACTGGTGTCAGCACCTAGCCCAGGGTTGCCACACTCTAACGACTCAAAATGTTATCTTGAATGAACGAATTAAAAAGCTTTGCTGTCATTGAGAATTTAGTGATAAGGTACCAAGTGAATTTTATACTATGGTGTAAGTGACTGATGCATTAGACATTTTTCTTATGTTTTGTGTATTATACTTCAAGGCCTAGCTCTGGGTCTACCTCCTCCAGGAAGCCTCCTTAATCACCCCAGCCCACAGATTTCCCCTTTCTCTAAATGTGTATCTCCTGAGTGAGGGAGTGTCTGTAATGCTCACGGAGATTGATTGGGATGGAAGACACCTCAATTTCTAACCTGGGCAAAAACCTCTCAAAGTTAGAGAGACTCAAAATCAGGAGACTAATGCCCACTTCCGCTGCACCCTCATTATGTGACCTTGGCTAAGCTGTTTATCCTCTCTGTACCTGTTTTCCTCACTGATGCAGCAGAGAAGCACTATTAACTTCATGGGCTCTTCTGAGGAATGACTATATAACTGCTTTATAAACTGTCAAAATGCCGAACAGATGGTAATTTATGGATTGTGATTAATACAGTATACAGGTTGTTCAGAATTTTAAATGCTTAAATAAAGAGCTTCCAACCACCTCGGGGCTGAGATTTCATGGTGGAACCTTCTCTGACCTCCCACTCATTCATGCCACCCAGGGAGGGTGACCCAGAAGGAGGAAAGAGTTGGGGAAACCAAGGCCCCCAGAGACTGCATTGGCCTTGACCGTCATGTGGAGCTGGGAGTTCTACCCAGACATCCTGACTCTGCACACGCACAAAGCCAGCGGAGAAAGGGCTCCTCTGATGTGGCTTGGGGTATTGTTCAGTCCAAGGTCTTTGTTGTTCAGTGTTTTGTATTTCTGTTGCTGTTGTCGTCCTCTTTCTAATCCCAAAAAACGAGCAAGAGGAAGCCTGGGCAGTGGGGAGACATTGGAAACGGGAGCTCTAAAAGCCCCTCCCCACAGCTGCCAGGTCACTCTGACTTCACCCTGGTGGAAGCAGGGATGGAGTGGGGGACAGACCTGGGCCAGAAGCCTCCCACAGAAAACCCCATCCGCCTGCCCACCTAGGAGAGGCTGGCCTGGGAGCCAGCCGCCTCAAGGGGTTTCTGGGTTATCAGTGCACAGACGGCGGGGAGGGAAGGCTCCTTCACCAGCTTCCGGTCCATCGCTGCCCCAGACACGTTCTTCAGGAACCAGTTCTGCTTCACAGCTGCAGAAAGGGCATGACTGTGTTATTGGCCAAAAGTTTATTTCAATATGAGTCATATTACATGTGTGTGTCAGGGTCGTCCGGAGCTTCTCTTCTGGGTGGGGCAAGGTTGCCAAGAACAGGGAGTTTGTTTCTCTAAAGTCACCCTAAATTCCCGTCTGAGCCTGCACCCAGGGAGTAGAAGGTCAGACGCAGAAAGGAGGGAGTGAGGAAGGGAAAGGGGAAAGAGGGAAGTTGAGTTTTATTCAACCGGATTGAAAAGTTATTCCAGTCCAATCATTTCAATACGCTCTTACCATCGACTCATTTTCTTTGCTCACTCTTTTCAGCTCCTCTCCGGCTCTCCCTCCTCTTGAGTCAGTGACTGGGTGTTTGGGGAAGCGGTTTCTAACCTCATGGCATGTGGGAAATGGGCAGTGAACACAGAGCCAGGCCTTTTGAGGGGGGCTTGCTGCTGCCCACCAGGGTCCTGCCCTACTTGTGGCTGCCGCCAGCCTTCCTGCCATGGACCTCATGGTCAGTACCACCTAATATCCCTTTTGAATCAGCTCACAGTTTATTAACCTAAAGATCTCTTTGGACCTTGTCCTAAGCGATGATATGCCCAAAACTGCAGATTCAATGCCTGAGTCATCTCCCAAGACCCTTTGCGGTGAATAAAATTGACTTAATGCACACGGGTGAATACCACCCAAAATCGTTTCCCACGTCACTCGTGATTCATCCCCCACATTCAGACCATCACCAGTCTGGGCCAGCCTTAGCATTCTCGAAACAACAGGCAACCAGCAGTGGGCTTCCAGTTCTGCATCTGCATAGGCACTTGCACCCGAGAGGTGCTAATAGGACCCCACGACGCTGTGGGGGCTGGTCAAGCCGCACTGAAACTTTTCCGTGGGTGCTTGGTGGAGGGGAACTGCATCGCACGGCATGCGGTGCGACTTACTGAAAATCCTCCTTCCACACCCTTTCCTCCCTGGTCCCACTTCCTGGCAGGTGTCGAATCTCTTCCTCGATTCCACCCAGTTTTCCTTCTCCAAGAAGCCTTGTTTTTTAAAATTAAAATTTTTTAAAATTCTCTCGGACATGGAGCTCTCCCCACAAAGCTTCCCGCTTTTCCTGGGCAGAACATTTTAACTTCGTTTTCCTTTCACCCCTCTGTCAGGTCCTTCCATGTTGGGGGGGCCCCCCAGAGGGGGACCCCTACTTAAAGAGTAAGAAAAGAAGAGCGATGGCAAAACTCTTCTTTATTTTGAAATCCTTGTCATTCAGGAGCGGGAGGCCCAGAGGAGGAGCCCCAAGGTCAACGGTGAATGGATGACAATGCTGGGACTAGAACCCTGGTCCTGACTCCAAGTCCAGGGCCTTTCCTGCCCCCTTCATTTTCCCCGGAGGAGACAGGAAGCCGAGTCTTGGGCACCGCGGTGGAGAGAACCTGCACTTTCCTCTCCAGAAAATGAAATGCCCCCTATCATCCCCCCACCTCAGACCCTGATTGAGCCCTGCTCTAAGTGCCGCCCCCCCATAAGAAACAGGATTTACACGCCAGCTGCTATAATCCCTTTAAAATGAGGTTTGGGAACTATAGTGACTCTTTGGGCGTTTCATTTTTTCAAAACAATATTCTTGGCTCAAAAGCTAAGATTTCATCATTCTCAGGGGAGTCATGGCTGGCCAGGGCAGCCCAGGGCCTGGGGTTCCCCTCAGGGGTGAGCAGACACCCCGAGTTTCTCCTGCGGCTTCTGAGGCAGGCTTTGCAGAAATAGATGTTATTGCTCCGCGTGAGTCTAGACACTTCTTTCCTTTGCCCGACACCTAATTGCATAAATATATCTCCCACCAAAAAAATAAAAGCTGTTTTTCCTGCTCTTAAAATGAGGCTTCACATGCCAAGCTCCCAGAAAGGTGGCTCAGTGACTGAAATTATTTCTAAGGCGCTCATAACTGCTAGCTCATCCTTCCTGACAGAGTCGGGCTTGGTGAGGCTGAGGAAGGTGTGAGACCCCAAATTATAGAAATACGCATAACGAGAAAATGAGAAGAGACAGGCATGGAGGAAGTAAGACCACCTAAGATGAATCCTGTGACGTTCTGAAAACCCTGGTCCTAGTGGTTTGGGACTTGGGACAAGTCACTTCGGCTGAGCTATACCCCAGGTCCAGGTCTCTGCCTGCCAGGCCACCTCACTGGATAATTGCTATGAGGAGTCATGCGAAGTGACCAGCTCATCTGGTTTGCCCAGGACTTTCCTTGTTGTACTGCATTTCGGGGCACCCATTTGTCTCAAGCAAATGGGGATGAGGGGGTCACCCTAAGCCACACCCACCTGCACACTGGCCTTGCCTTCCTTATCGGATTGACTCACCACATCCTCTGCATAGCTGACTGGCAGGTGTGTGCTCAGGCTTGGCCTGTGTATTTTTATGCATCCTCCTATCAGGGATTCTTATCATCAGGCACACTGAGAAACCTGGGCAAAAGACTTTAGTGGCTTAGTAAACCACTGAATAAACACAGCCATTTACAGAGCAACGTCAGATGCCCTGCGCTGGGCTGAGCGCTCTAATCCTCTGTACAACTTCATCAGATAGGTGTGCTTATCCCTATTTTGCAGATGGGAACACTGAGTCTCAGAGACGTTAAGTGCCAGGCCCAAGGTCACGGAGCTGCGCAGTGGTGTTCAGTCTCAGGTCTTTCACATTCTGAAGCCCATGTTCTGGTTCTTAGGCTACAAAGTAAAGCGAGGATGGTCAGACTTTTCCTGCCAAGGGCCGACAGTAAATACTTTTTGGTTTTGTGAGCCGTAGGGCTTCCATTGCAACTCTTCCTCTCTGTGGTTGTAACGGGAAAGCAGCCACGGATAATCCACACTCTGTGCACATGGATGTATTCTACTCAGACTTCACTCACAAAAATAGGCAGCATATGAGAGTTGGCCCACGGGCCGTAGTTGACTTATCCCTGGAGAAAAGCATATTCACAAGCTGCCCCATCCACATCACCCCCACCACCACCAAGAACGAGAACGAAAACAGGGAGATTTCTTCAGGTTGCCCACAGATCTGCCACGCATGGCCACAGCCATGAGTCACCACCTTCCCCCTGCAGCCCAGAAGGGTTCCTTCTCTGAAGTGTTTGGACCTGGCCCCTGGGGGCAGACATGCAAATCTGCATGTTTTTCTGCTGGGCTGACTTCACCAGAAGGACCAGGCTGTCCTTGGGCCACAGACGACTCTCAGCCTCCTGGAGTACCCCATGCTCTGCCCTAGCACATCCCAAAGCCAGAGGGGCTGGATTCTTGGACAGAGTCACCCCAATGATACAAAACCCTAAGAAGCAGTAAACCCATCAAAAGCCATAGTCACTACCCACAGGGGAAGTTTGCGGCTGCCTCACCCTAAAGATGCCCTGGGCCGCAGCTGCCAGGGCTCTGATGGCCAAGAAGCTGGGACACAGTCCTTGTGATGTATGAAGCTGGGGGGCGGGGTTGTCATCACTGTCACCTCAAACTGGTTGCTAATAAATGCCTGGTGGCGGGTGGCTGGTTCTGGGCTGTGTCAATCAGCTCGCTTTGTTCGGGGCCTGTACAACCTCCCAGAGGGTGGAATGGGCATGGGAGCTGGTGAAGGGGGCATTTGGCTCTCAGATCCTGGGCCCCCCACTGGGAAGGGTGACTTCTCTTCTCAGGACTCATTGTCCACCGACCCTGTATCTGCAGCGTGTCCTGGGGCCAGCCCGTGGGCACTGACGCCAACCCAGTTCTGCTGTCTCTCAGACCCCAGGAGCTCTGGGGCCAGATGGGAGTGATCCTCCTGCTTGCCTGCCACACCCCTGGCTCCTTCCCCTTCTCACCTCAGTGAGTCTGCATGTGAAGTGTGTGTGTGTACGTGTGTGTGTGTGTGTGAGAGAGAAAAATGTGTGCCCCTGTGTTCACCTTCTTAGGGGAAGATTTAAGCCAACAGACACTGTGGCTTTCAAGTGACGGGATTCTGTCCCATGACCCACAGGCGTCCGGTCTTACCTAGACAACTCTCCCGCTTGTTCAGAAAGACAGCAGGAGAGCATCATTCCAGCCATGGCCCTTCTAAGCACTGCATGGACCTCATTTGATCCCTGAAACACCCCATGTTTACAGTGATTGCATTCATGGCCCCGATCAGTGGCCTCCCTGAATCTGCACCCTTTGCAATATGACTTTGCAGCAACTCCCTCATGGATGTGGAGTCCATTTCACTTCTCCTTGAACCTGGCCCAGCCTGGGACTCTCCCTTTGGCCAACAGAACGTGGCAGAAGTGACTTAGCACCAGTCCAGGCCCAAACCTCAGGAGGTCCTGTAGCTTCCACTTGGTCCTGGGGAAGTCTGCCGTCACCACCCTGTGCAGAAGCCAGGGCCAGCCTGCGGGGGTGCGAGAGACATCGCTCCGCGTGTGTGGTGTGTGATGTGAGCAGGCA
Organism: Micronycteris hirsuta; assembly: GCA_004026765.1. Classification (NCBI taxonomy): domain Eukaryota; kingdom Metazoa; phylum Chordata; class Mammalia; order Chiroptera; family Phyllostomidae; genus Micronycteris; species Micronycteris hirsuta. The sequence continues at coordinate 75,075 of PVJI01001179.1, read as the reverse complement.
TGCGCAGCATCTTGGTACACCTGTGCCCATAGTGATGTGTACGATGGCAGCTAAGGCCACTGCAGACCAGCTTATAGGCAGACGACCACCAAATATGTGAGGACACAGCCGAGGTCAGCAGAGCTGCCCACTGAACCGCAGCTGACCACGGGCCCAGCTGCAGAGTAGCCTTGTGAGCAGTGACTGACGTTTGCTGTTTTCTGCCGCTGGGTTGTGGTGGGTTAGCTTACCGCCAGCAGCAGGTGTCACTATTCTCCCCATTTCACGGATGAGAAAACTGAGAGTAAGGAAAACCTTCCACAGCTGCCATGTGAGCAGAGGCAGGATTCAACGTCCCGGGGTCTATGTGCAGCGTTCAGGAGTGTCTCAGCTGGCTCAGACTTTCATTATGAAATGCCACAGGCTAGAGGGCATAGCAACAGAAATGTATTTCCTCACAGTTCTGGAGGCTGGAGAGGTGCCTTGAGGGTTGATTTCCGCTGAGACCTCGCTCCTTGGCTTACTGATGGAGTCTTCTCACCTGTCCTCTGTGTGTGGGGTGGTGAGTCAGGGGAGATCTCTGGTCTGTCTTCCTCTTCTTTTAAGGACACCAATCCTCTCGGATTAGGGCCCCACCCTTATGACCTCATTTAACCCTCAAGGCCCTATCTCCGAGTTCAGTCACATTGGAAGTTAGGGCTTCACCGTGCAAAATTTTGAGGTGCAGGGGATACAGTTCAGTCCAGGCCACGAGTAGGAATGATGATTTCCTTCTTACAGGACGAGGAGCCTGAGGGTCAGAGCTGAGCCCTGGGCTGCCACGTGCGTAGGGAGCACAGTGAGGACGGCCTACCCTGTGCGCTTGCAGCGGCCCCCCGGGCCCCCCTCCCGTGTAGAAGTTCCCTCTTCTCATTTCAGTGTGCCGGGAACTCCTGGAGGCCGGGGCTGTGTCCCCTCTGCCCGCCATTCTCGCGTCCTTGTGCTGGCAGGAGCCTGGCCTGGAATGGACATGGGGGGAGGGATGGAGAGAGAGGGAGCTTTGGCCCCAGAACTGTTTCCCGGAAGAATTAAGCTCCAGTTGCCCACAATAGTAACCATCTCTCTCTCCCTCTCTTTCCCACCTCCCCACCCCCATTCCTCTGCTGGCGAGTCTTGGAATCAACTATCACATAAACTACTTGCATTCAACTCCTTGTCTCTGGTTCTACTTCTGGGGGAACCTATACTGAGAGACCTTCCAACGACCCTGCAAAGGACCTTTTTCTCTCCTGATGGCAAGAGCTTCTCCAGTCCCTGCTGTCTGAGCTGATTCAGCAGAATTCCAGGACTGGGGTGGGGGCGGGGAGAGACGCTTTGCCTAGAAGCTCCAGAGAGATTAACTTCTGTCCACCCTCTTGACTTAGGCCAGAGATCCTGGGGATAGCTTCGTCTTAAACCTGGGTTACTTCTTACATTTGAATGTCCCCCTGTGGTCACGCTGTGGCCAGAGCATGCCTGGGACTGAGCAGGACCCAGCTGATGGAACCAGAGGCCTCGCTTCCTAAGACGTTCCTTTGCGTGTTGAGTTGCTCACTCACAGGACTGGAAGGGAGACCACGTCCCGGCTAGTGCTTCTCTTGACCAGCCAGGTCCTGCCAGATAGTGGGGCTTAGAGTTTCCCTGCTTGAAGGAAAAAGGACAGTTGCAGGGACCACCTGCTCTTCCCTCCCTTGGGGCCCCCCAGGGACCTCTCTGACCATCATGCAGCAGACCCTTGTACCTCTGAAAACCCCTGGAAATCAGCAAAATGCTGAGAATGTGCTGACCCCGGGCTCCTCCTGCTGGGCCCGGTCTTGCCAGAGATAGTCAGTAGGTTTCTGTAACTTGGTTTCTCAGCCAGTGTCCTTTTTGAACATCATAAAAATTTTTAATGTCCTTATATAAAAATAAGAAGGGGACGTAGAATAAGGGTGGAAGGGAAACAAATAACTATAAACAAAGCTTAGAAGTAGTTTAATGGACACAGCGTAATGAGGCCGCCAGGAAACAGCCTGGCATTGATTTTCCCCGACATTTCACCTATTAAATTATGAGCTTCTTAAGGAAGAGCTCAAATTTTTTTCTTCTTCTTCAGTCAATTAAGATTCTTTCACCAAGAACAAAGCCGCTATTGTCTGAGCTCCACGTGGGCCCAAGTTCCTTGACAGGCTAATGGGGGCACTTGGAGGGGGCGTGGGGGGCGTGGCGGTATGAGATACCTCCTGGACCTGGTGGGGAAGTCCAGGCCAGGACCTCACCCTGTACAAGCCTCTCCTCCAGGATCTGATGGGCTGTCCGCCTGCACCTCTGAAGGCAGGGCTGGGGCCCAGGGAAGATGGGGGAAACCCTCAAGTGGTGCTGCAGGAGAGCCTAGAAAGATCCTGCGTGCCCTGCCCAGTGTTGTGCGGTAGGTTGCGTGTTATTCCCTCAAAGCAAAGGGGCACTGGTTTGATTCCCGGCCAGGGCACGTGCCTAGGTTGCGGGCTTGGTCCTGGTCAAGGCTCCTAGGAGAGGCTACCAATCATTGTTTCTCACATCAATGTTTCTCTCCCTCTTTCTCCTTCCCTTGCCTTCCCCTCTCTAAAAATAAATAAAATCTTCTTTTTTTTTTTTAATGAAAGAAAAATTCTGGGCAATCCAAAGACTTTCAAGGGAAGTCTAAGTTGGTAAGCCAGAGTGTGGGGTTTTGAAATTTAATTCACAAATCCTGAAACTAACCTTGTCAGGGAGATAATAGGATCGCCCTTGAACAGGTGAGGAAACTCAAGCTGAGCAGTTAAGCCACTTGCCCGGGGCCTAACATCGTGTTTAAGTGGCAAAGTCTGGACTCCGTTGCCCTACTCTGAATGCTTCCGAAGCCTGCCTTCCTTTCTTCTCACTCAGGGCCCATCCTCGGGTTCCTGGACAGCAGAGAGCAGCCGGGCCCTGTGAGAAGCCCGCCCTCAGGGGCAGTGCTGATGGAGGGGAGAGCCACAGCATCCCTGTCCTATAAATGTCCCCATGGATAGCGCCTGAGTTCACCTCCTTTCCTACCCAATGCTCCCTTTTCTCCCTCACACATTTCCTTTACAAATCTTGTTCTCCTAACCTTCATTCACAAGAGGCGCCGAGGGTTATCAACTGCCTGAAGTCCTCTCCTAGGACTGCTTATATCTTAAAAATGATGACAGTCTAAAACTGAAGGCATGGAGCCATGATAGGGCATTTCAACCATGCGGTAGACTTCAGAACGGATAACTTCTGGGCTTCTTCAGCTGCTCAAAAATTACTGCGGGTTCCTGGATCAGTCCGTGCAGAAATGTGGGCCAAGGATGGTTACAGCTCCCACAGGGATAGCCTGGTCCTTCTCTAGCCCCTAGTATGGGCACACGACCCAGGCCTGGCCAATCAGGGGACTTTGTCTCCCAAGGCCACAAGGATTGGTTCAGAATAGGGCACACGTCTCCATTTGGGCCAGTAAGAGTCAGGCCTGCCTCAACCTTTTGCTGGAATGCTGGGGAAGCAGGCGTTTTCCCACTGGGTTTGCTGAACCACTAGAAGGAAGGCCTGGAGCTGCGGTGGCCGCCCTGGTACCCTTTGGGAATGAAGGAAAGCAGAGCCAAAAGACAGAAAGAGACGAGTTCCGGATAGTATGATCAGAGCCCTGGGTAGGCGGCGGCACCCCTGGGGTCAGGCTCATCAGCTTGACCGATGGGATCCTTACACTGACCTTCCCCTGATCTAGAGTTGACAGATAAATTCAGGATATTTGAATTTAAGATAAAAAAATAATTTTTAGTATTAAGTACATCTCAGATATTGTATAAGACATACTTATGCTTTAAAAAATCATTTGCCAACTATCTGAAATTTAACTGGGTGTCCTGTATTTTCATTTCCTAAGTTGGATGACTCCACTGACAGCCCAGGTGATAGCCCACTGCGGGGGTGCCCCACACAGACCGTCTCCTTCCAAGGCCACTCGGGGGTCCAGGGTACATCTGTGTGCTCTGGCCCCCTACCCCATGCCAAGCCAGCCTTTGTGGGAGCTCCTCTCCTTTCCCCCACTCTCCCCCCCAACACAAGGATTTTTAATCATTCAGTTCAGAGTCCTAAGTATTTATTATCCCTGTTTACAGATGGGGAAGCTGAGGGCCAGAGGAGTTAGCTAAGTTGCCACAGTTACAAAAGTTGTAGAGTCCAAACACAGAGCCAATGGCAGAATCACATCACTGACAGCCGGTGATCTGCCCACCATTGCTGCCTGAGACGGTGGCTGCGACCCTGACTGCTGTCCCCCTAACCCTATTATTTCCTCATCTGCAGACACCTCAGCCCCAACAGGAGGCTCCCAGGGCCCTCTGCAGGTCAGCGCCACTGTGATGGAAACACACTGCACCATGGGTAAGGACCCTGGCTCAATCGGACCTTGCTTTCCAACACCAGTGGTGCCAGGCCAGCCGCTGTCGCGTCTCCATCTCCATCTCTCTCCCTCCCTCCGCGTCTCCCCACCATCTAAGTGCAAGCATTCCAGGGCTGATTGACCATTCCCAGTCTCCTTCTGTCTTACTGCTTTGCCCTCTCTAGCCACCTGCCCTTGTCTTCAAGGTCAAGGCTGGTTAACTACCTGCAAACCCACATTCCAGGCAGTGAAAGGAAGGACATGCCACTCCCTTTCAAAGACATGACCTGTGTGGTGCACATGATTTCTACTTATAAACCTTTTTCTCCTTCCCGGCAGAGCCCCCCTTTATTAGGAGGCTGTCTACCCCTCCCTCCCACAACTCAAAGAAACATGGTCCCATCTCCACAAGGGCGTATCCTCCCTGGTCCAACCCAAGTACTAGAGCCCCATTCCCCTGTCTGGGATTGATTTAGACATAAGCCTGTGACTCAGTTTGGACCAGCAAGATTGAAGAGAAACCTACTGGGAGCTCTGGGGAAGGGTTTCTTCACTGATTTACAAAAAAGCAAGCAAACAGGGAAGAGATATCTCTCTTACTCACCAGCCTGCATCATGTCTGCTTCTGGTGCACGGAATTGCTACAACGGCTTTGGCCACCAACTGGAGGAGATGCCCACCCTCTGAGAATGCACGAGGAGGCCTCACACTGCACTCCAAGCACTACGCCACCCCAGGGCCTTTGCACATGCAATTTCCTCTGCCGGGGTCACTGCCCCCAGATCTCACTGAGCTCATATCTCCACTTTATGCAGGTCACTGTTCACATGCTGGATCTTCAGAAGGACTTCCCTGACTTTTCTTCCTTCCGCCACTCTCTATCCCCTTGTTCGTGCTTGTCATAGCTCTTACTTGACATATGTTATTTATATATCATGTGTACAGTATGTGTATATAACGTATACATACTGTGTTGATGTATATACACTACACATAATTATGTAGAATACATGTATATATTGTATCACACTATATATAATATGTCAATATATTCATAGCATATGTTTACTCTCAGTCTTTCACACAAGAATGTGTGTAAACTCCAAGAATCAAGGACTTGGCTTTTTCAACATTGTAACCCCAGAGCTTAAGAAAGTGCCTTGCGTATAGAAGGTGCCGGTAATACCTGGTGGATGGAAGTCAGGAAGGGAAGAAGAGACCTGTCTTCCTGATGACGCTTGCAGTCTCTAAGTCAACCAGCCCTCAGGAATCCAGGTTGCTGGTGGTAATAAGTATTCCTTATTCAATAAGGAATTTCAGCTGGTTTAGGAGTTTCAGTCTCTGTCAGCTGACATCTCCCTATTTCACGCACCTGTATATTCCCTTCATCTCGGCCGCCCTTCCCTATGAGTCTCCCAGGTGGCCTCCTCCGCTCTCGCGCTTGGCTGTCATTCTGTGTCCTGTCCAGAGTGCTAGGGCAGAAGAATTTGAAGCACGGGACTGGAAGTAGCAACATCCGGATCATCCCAGGTCTGCCGCTCAGCAGCTGATGATCTTTGGCAAGTCACTTGGTTCTCTGAGCTCCCATCCTCTCGGCCGTAAGATGGAATTGCAGTATTAGCAGCCACCGCATGGGCTTCATAAGACCCTTCAGTGACGAGAGTCAGGTAGACTGGGGTCCCAGGCCCAGCTCGACCACGTTCCGGCAGTGTGGCCAGGAGCAGCGGACTTCTCTCTGCGCCTCAGGTCAGATGCGGACAGTAGCAGTGCTGACTGAAATGAATTAAATGCGATGGTATGTATCAACGGCTCAGCACAGTGCCTGGTGCATGATACGTGCTGAATAGACTATTGCTAGGAGGTGTGCGTAAACATTTCCTTTTGGGAATACGGGGACCACCAGACCCAGCCGGTGACCTCAGGAGGCCACAGGGATGGAGCTGAAGAGGTAGGCAGGGTCAGTTCTTGTACGGTGTTCCCAGAGGGTCCCCCAGAGACTTTGAGGGGCTTATTTCTAACCCTTGTAGGCAAAGTCTGTCTTCTCCACCCTGGGGAAGAAGTTTGCACTGAAAGAGCATCTTACCTGTGTGGGGGGCCCAGGAGCCCTGCTTGGCCCTGACCTTGAGGAACTTCTGTCTCAGGTCAGTCCCCTCCACCACCCACAGGAAGTAGCAGAGGCCACTCGCTCATCCCTTGTAATGGCTGGTTTTAAACTGAAGGCATTATGCTTGCTAATCGCCTGTAATCACCTTGTTTGAATTAACATGGCAAGTGCTTCCAACTAAACTGACTAAACGGTCTGTTATTCCAAATAACCCTCAGTGGTTTTAATTACCTCCCCTGGAATGCGTGGCCTCCTGGCCCTCAGCTTTATTAGGGAAAGGTCCTGTAAACCCAGGATGGGGCGTGATTCTTGACCTCCCCTGTGCAGACCCCGTAATACAGAGAAGCCGGAGAAGGTATGTTACCCATCCAGATGCATAACGCTTCCGTAGCTCTATTTTTAAACCCAACACAGGATGGAGGGGGTGACCCCACAGCCAGGCTTGGGTTCCATCTGCTTCCAGCGGCTGTCAAAGTGGTGGCCCGAGACCAGCAGAAAGCCCTCCATTCATTTCTCTTTGGCTGATGTGCCCGCCCATTCCTGTTACTCCAACTGGATTTCCACATCTTGTTCAGCTTATGCCAAGGCTGGACAGTTATTTATTAACATCACCCCAAAACTTAGTGGAAGACAAGGCACAGAGCAGTCATGACTAGTTCAAGGGCATGCAGTAGAGCAGTGCTTCTCAAACTTGGGTGGGCACATGAACACCCGGGGGTCTAGTGACAATGCAGGGTTTGAGTCAGTGGGTCTGGGGGGCTCCTGCCCGGATTCTGTCCCCAGCCCACTCCGCGGTCTGAGGACCACTCTTTTGGACCCAGTTGCTATGGCGCTGGCTGAAGAGGAGGAAGCTGCCGTGATGGGCTGCCGTCCTGTCCGGGCCCCGTGCTGGGTCCTTCACAACCCTCACTCCCATTTAATCTGCAGACTTCCTCCAGTATCAGGGCGAGCCGGAGAGCTCATGGCTCACCCATCAGCCCTGTGGTCGGGAGTCTATTGGGCATGGATAAGGTGGGGACAGGGAAGGAAAAAACCAATCCCCATTTCCTAAGAGAGGCAGGTTGCCAGGATTCAGAGTTCTGGCTCTTTCCTGGCCTCTTGACCTCGTGTCCCAGGCTCCATCCACAGTGTCTTACTTGCTTGGCACAGAAATTGGCCCTGCAGATGGGTGGGAGGAGGAAGGAAACATTCATTCATTCAACACATATGTCCTGGGCCCAGGGCCTGACGCGAGACATACTTACTGATTAAGGAAAGGAATGAGGAGGCGCATCCTGTGTCCGGGACCTGTGAAGATGCTGGAAGTGCAGTGGTGAGTAGAGCAAACACTCTGCCTGCCTCCAAGGGGGTTACAGTCTGGGGAAGGTTGAGCAGAGCGCAGGGGCTGGGACAGGGGACTCGCTATGTCCAGGCCCTGCGCACCTTGCCTCACCGGCCCGAGCTCACCGAATCCTCGTAGCCACCAAGTGCGGTGAGTGCTCTATCCTTACAACAGAAGAAACTGGGGGTCAGAGAGGAGGAGTCCCTTGCTCAGAGCCACACAGCTGCTCATCAAACGGCAGAGCCAGAGTTGGCAGCTGGGTGTCTGGCCCGCAACGCAGCCCCTCCCCTCAGTGCAGCCACCAGGACCAGGCTGGGGAGGGAAGCGCTCCAAAGTCTTCAGGGCGGAGGCGGCTGCAGTGGGATGGTTTTGTTTAATGGCTTGGGAGTGGGGGGATATTTTCCCTGTCCCCACCCTGACACCACGGTGAACCTTGAACTGCTAAATTGAGTGAGATGGGGCAGGGCAAAAGGTGAATGGAGCCTGCTCGAAGCCCACAGGGCTGGGGAAATGAGCTAATTAGGATCTTTCAGCGGTGCCGGCCCACAGCTGGTTCTGGGTGGACCGAGTCCTCCTTGCCTGTGTTCAGAGGGTCACGTCCACCTGAGGAACAGGATGACCCCGTCCCTGCCCATCAGCCCCCCCTGGCCCCCAGGTGCTGCCGGACCCAGGCAGCTCCATGGACGGGCGGCTATCATTTTCATCCTTATCTTTGGAGATGTGTGGTCAGCTTGGGGATGGTAGTTTCTAGGCCATGTCTGGGGGTGAGGGGAAGCTTGTGCCGTTCAACCCCCTGGTTTTATCTTGGCCTTGCCTGTGAATCCACTCGCCCGGACAGGGAGCTGCAGGCAGCCAGGACATAGGAACAAGTCTGCGTAATTCACCACTGGTTCCCCACACCCAGCATGGGCCTGGCACCACCTTGGGTGCTCAACAAATATTTTTTGAATGAATTAAGAAAGAAACTAGCTGTGTCAATCACGAGGGTGTGTGCCAGCCTTTTCAGGATGGTGTGGGGGTGAATTGGGGTTGGCTTTGTTTCGCCAGGATCCATTCGACCCATACTTACTGGCCACTGCATCTGTCCTGGGCCCTGGGAAGTCGGAGCCCCTGGGGAGCAGCAGTCCAGGGAGCTAGGCCTTGCTATTTTCAGCTCTCTACAGTTGTACGGAGTCAAGAAGGCTCCTCAGGAGGGTCAGCGTTGGAGCCTACTCCTAAAGGAGGTGTGAGGTTAATCACATGGAGAGGAGGGTGGTCCGCCAATGCCAACCCCTCAGCAAGATCAAGGACACAAGAATCTCGTGGGTTTCAACCAGGAAAGAGCCTTCCAGCAGGGCTCAACGTCCATGACATGGACATAAACTCCCCACCCAGTGACTTCTGTTGTAGTTTTTGATCCAGGGCTCTCGGGGAAATAAGGGGCACTCCAATTTCATCCAAGGGACACCGGACTTCATGTTTACGAAGTACATGTTAGGGTGAGCCCTGGGTCAGCGGTGGGAGTGAAAGCACACAACGCCCGGGCTCTTTGGGAGCTTCTGGTGGTGAAGAGTGAGGTCAACCCCTCACAGTAAGTACAGACTGGGCGGGGACTATGAAGGGAAGTCACAGAGTTGACTTTACAGAGGGATTACAGAAGGAGCCGCATTACAGAGGGAGCCAGCCCAAGGGGGAACGTAGGAAGAAGGGTAGGAAAGACTTCCGGAATGACTGATGTGTGAGCCTCTTGCATTTACTTCTGGGTCAAGTGCTCAGCACTACGCCTGGCCTAGCAAAGCTCAGCAAATGGAAGCACGTCCAATGTTACCGCGGGCTCACTTCATCTAGACCACCGCTGTGCGAGGAAGGCACCTCGATGATCCCCTTTTACCGAAGTGAACCCCGAGGCTCAGAGGGTCCCCATGCAGCTGCGGGATGGAGCAGGGGTTCACCGGGGCAGTTCTGCCAGCTGTCCTCTGCAACACGCTGCCTCCTGTTTCCCCGAACTTAATTTGGAGGAAGGGGGTGTGGGGAGGACATGGTCCCTCACAGAGAAATGAACAGATCCGTAAATTCTTTAATCAAAGTGATGCCTGAGAAAGCTTCCAGCGAAGGCCAAGTACAGGGTGGCCGCTCAACCAATCCAAGCATCAGAATAGGCCCCGGAGGGGCCTTAAGGAGAAAGCGACTCTAACTATTCTGGTTATCCCTTGAGAACAACCTTTATTTTTCTAAGGGAGTCACTTTAAAAAGTCAGAGAAGAGCACAGGTTAAAGTAAAAACAAAGTTTGAGTCGTCGTTTTAAGCATCACTGCTATTATTGCAAACTCTGCTCCAAGGCTGATAGGAGCTAGAGACGCAAGCACGCAAAACGCACACGCCTCCTAGCTACGCGGACGAGACAGAAACGTCTGGACGTCTGGGAAGGTAAGTAGTACAAGCAAGAAGGGGCAGTTTGATTTTCCAAAGCTGTCATCCAGTTCACGATAAAGGGAGTGGCTCGGACTGAGCCCCGAGGCTGGAGCTGGTTCGCCAGGCACCGGCGGGCAGTGAGAGGTTTCCCGTAGAAGGAAGGACATGGTTAGGTCTCGAGGGATGGGGGAAATTTGATTAGGGGGCTGGCTGGGGGCAGCCATCCTGTTGGTTTCTGTCATCCTTGAAATAAATCCCTTTGACATGTACAGTAGGCCGTATCAGCTCTCCCAAAACCAAGATGTTTATGAAAAAAAAATCTAATTTGGGGTCAGTGGACAGAAGAGAAGAGCAGGAAGTGAATGTATGCCCCTGGACTTCCGCCTCCATCCAGAAAATGACCCATCCGGAGAAAGTGGCCCCACTGGCAGGAGGGCTGAGCGGCCCCTTGGCTGACCGCGGGAAGATTTTTCTATTTTCCTAACGTTCTGCAGGAGGCCTGGTCTCACAGAGAAGAAATGCCAAAACTGGCCCAAAAAAGTAAAAAGTGGGAGTTTTCCACAGAAAATAGCTCCAAAAACGTAGCACTTGGGGGTCAGTGGGACTCCTCTTGGGACTAGTTGACCGTGCCCTCTCGTGTGAGATTTACTCAGCTCGGGGCTGGGACCATGGCTGGAGCCCTCTGCCCCTAGCAGGCCCCCTGCATTCAGATGGCCCAGCCAAGGGGTCTTGCTTTCCCTCCTTCAAGGTCTTAAGGCTCAAGTCTAGTCTCAGCCCCCTCCATCAGGTGAGAAGTATGCCCAGTGAAAGACCCCCCACCCGCGGGACTCCCCAGCCTCACTGACACCCGCCGCAAACGTGGGACCGTGCGTCAGGGACCCGAGAGCTGGCCGCCCGCCCTGCCTGTCCCGTCCCTGCAGCCATCAGCCCCAGGGAGGCAGCCGGCGAGGGACAGAGCAGCATTGAGTCAAAACCTCGCATATCAGTTTTGATTTCAACTGGAATCGCCTCCCTCGGCTGGATTTCAAAAGACAGCGTTACTAATGAGAAACACACAAGTTCTTGAAATGAAGTTAACTTCTTTAAAAAAAAAAAAAAAGGTCTTTTCTTTGGCTCTGTTGATATATATTAGAACCACATTGTCTAAGGGGGAGGAAAAAAACGCCATTCTGCTTCTGAACAGAAATATGGGCGTCCTGGATTGTGGAAGACGCAGGAGGCTGGCGTCCCAGCCCATCGTATCTCTCCGGACTTGAGAGGCTTTTTTGGTTTGGGTTTTGCTTTTGGGGGGTGCCAGGGATTTACAACCTCAATTTGAAACAGAAAAAAAAAGAGGGAGAATATAGTGTCTGAAGTGGGCATGAATGAACGCAAACAGACAGTTAGGGCTTTTCTAAAGTGTTAGTTTGATCACTGTTTTCAACAGAAGCCAAGGTGTCACGTCAAGGACAGACCCGGGTTTGCCACCTGCCCTGTCCCCTTCCATTTCCCAGTGCCGTGGGCCTGGGCAAGTGCCCATGCCTCACGTCACTCTGTTTCCTCTGTTTCTCTCTCCAGGGGACTCTGGGTGACCCATGAGGAGGTGTCTGGCAGGTGTGACATTTAGTCCATGGCCAGAAAGTAGCACTTGGCATGGGGGTGTCTTGTTCTCTGGGAGGTGTTGGTCGCAGGAACACTTGACAGCCTGGTGCCCTGAGAACTCTCCCATCTAGTTTTCTTGGGAATCCACTGGAGATGGGAGGAGCCCTTGAGTGGAGAATGTTCTCATTTTCAGAGCTGACAGAGGGCCTTTCTGTCCCCTGAAGAGAGGAGAGGTGAACTCATTTCATTTGGGGCACAAGCCAAGCCGAACAAGACCTGGGGGAGAGAGGGGCTTCCTGCACCTTCAGAAGCCTGAAGCCCGAGGCTCTTCAGAATAGTCCTTGGACTGGCTCCTCCCAGAACCTCCGAGCAGGCCCCCAACTCTCCACTTCCTGCCATCCATATCAGCTCTTCTCTGGAAAGGCAGTGTGGGCTTCTTGAAGCCTCCCCAGACTAGGAGTCAGGAACCCGACTGTAGTTCCCCCATGGGCACTGGCCTCCCCTCTCTGAGCCTCAGTTTACCCATCTGTGCCATAAAGGGTGGATGAGATGACTCCCAGAGTCTCTTCCGGAGCCTGTGAAGGCTGAGCTGCCATCTGGCCTGCAAAGACTTTCAGATGCTGGACTGGGGACTTCCGCAGGCAAACGTCCACCGCGGAGCCAGCCTGCGGCCTTCAGCATCTCCGGCAGCTTCCTGATGCAGACAAGCGCCTGGAGACACTGAGGCCGCCAGGAGAGGGGGGCTTGGTCCCTGCCCTGGTGGGCTTACAGGGAAGGAAAGACGCATTTGTCTGCATAGCCAACTATGTAGCATTTGTCTGCATAGCCAACATAGTAGTTTCACTCCTCCGCCTCGCAAAAACCCCAAGTTTCACAAAGGAATTAAGCGGGCTCAGTGTGCCCTGCAGCATTCTGCCAGAAGGCCGGCTATGATGAAATCAAGCTTGGAAGAGGGAATGGGGGTCCCAGCACCAGCTGGTCTGTTCTTGGTTCCATGTGGCTTTGATCTATTCCTTTAGCTTCCCAGGGCCTCAGTTCTAAGAAATAGGACCTTTGCCCTTTGTCAAAGTGGCCTGGGGACAAATCACGGGTGCTTTTCACCCCTCTGCTCTGCCCCTCTAGGGCGGAACTCTCTCTCTTCCAGGGTCTCTGGAAGAAGTGGGGAGAAGTGACATAAACTGCAAGAGGTTTCTTCCCCTAGGATCAGAATTCGGTCTCAACCCTGCTCCATTCTCAACTGCATGGCTTGAAGTCTTAACCTTCCCGCGCCTCAGTGTCCCCAACTGTGAAAGGAGAAAGCCTATCTGACAGGCCTGCCATGAGGACGAGCTCTGTGGCTGGACTGGGTGGGGCCCTTATGCAGATGCTTGTCAGATATCGTACACTCTTTGCAAGTCTAGACATTGTCTAGTGGCCAAGTTAGCAGCTGAGTTGGGAGTTGTTGTAAGAAACCCATCTTCGCCTTCCCATCTTGGCAGGTTCTTCCATTCCCCAGGCCAGGCCTAGCATGCGTCAGCTCTGGGTCAGGCCGGAAGCCTCCAGCAGGCACCCTGGGATTCAGATGTAGTCTGGGGTCAGGCAGCAGGAAGGGTGTGCAATCTGCAAAGCGAGAGGAGGAAGGCCACGGATGGGAGACTCCTAGTCCATCATGATTTTCTGGTTCTGGAATCTCACAGCTGCCACTTCTCAGGTGTCTCTCCAGAGTCGGGGATCTTTGGGGGTCAGCAGCCCCTGAGCGGGTCAGTCAGCTGGGCGTGCACTGGCCTCCTCTTCCGTGCTGGCCCCAGCCTGCCCTCTCCACATCTGGGGGACTTGTTTTCAGCCCAAGCCAGACCCTGACCCAACCAGCCCCAAACCCTTTCAGTCACCTTGAACGAGGAATGTTTTTTTCATTAACGGCCTCCTTCTCTGCTCTCCTCCCCTGTCCCCCCAAGAGGCCCCCAAGCTTGAGCTTCCTCTCTCTGTCTCTGCAACTTCACAACATCCCCAGGCAGCTGGAAGGGCGAAGCGGTGATCTCAGCTGACAGCCATGTACTGCAGCCCCCGCCGCCCACCGGACCCCTCAGCTAACAAGCTGTTTTCCTTCCTTCGCCCACGGTGGAGACGAAACGGCGCTGTGCCAAGAAGGCTTCTCCCCTGCAAAGGCTCCCAGGAGCTTCTACCCCAGGGACAAGCTCTGAGACAGGAGAGGCCGCCTCCCATTTATCCGCCAGGCATGTTCTCAGACACCGCCTTGCTTCATCGTCCTTGTCCCCAGTAGACAGATGAGGAAACTGAAGTCTCTCGTTCTGACCCTTCTCCCAGCATGAGCCCTTTCTTGGTGAACATGGGGCTGGCCCCGGGCTCCCTGGGTACCACCCAGCGACCCTTTGGAGCCACGGAGCCTTCACCGCGATGCATGTCCTCACCAGCTGTTCACATCTGTGCTGACCCAGCACATCACCGCCTCTGCTCGCCACCTCTGTCTTCCTCTCTTCTTCCTTCAAAACGCTGACTTTAGTCAACAACAGAAACTTGACTTTGTTGGAAATTGACAGGCCTGTAGCCTAAGGAGTAAGAAGGAGAGCACATTTTACTTTAAAACAAACAAACAAACAAACAACAAACAAAACCCCAGAGAAACAATTTGGCATTGGAGTCGTCCAGACTTTGGTTGTAATTCTGACCCTACCACTTACTGGCTTCGCTACCCCCGGAAAGACACTTATCTCCTTCGAGTGCTGGTCCTGTCTTCTACCTCCCAAGATCTGCGGGATAAGTGCAGATTGTAAGTGCGGAGACTAGGTTAGCTATGATGCAGAAGAAGGAAAACGAGGGAAAGAGGAAGAGGGGAGGGGAGGGAGGCTACGAAGCCCGGGGTGCAGAGCTGCACTGTCTCATACAGTGGCCACTGGCCACAGGCAGCCATTGAAACTAACATTCAATTCCATTTAAAATTCGGTTCCTCGGTCACACTAGCCACGCCGCCAGTGCTCAGTAGCCACACACGACTGGTGGTGACGCTGTGACACAGCACACAGAGTCCTAGGGCGGTGACCTAGAGCAGGGGCTCCGCAGCCAGGCTGGCTGGTAGGGGGTCTTGGCTCTGCCACTTAATAGCCATGTGATCTGGCCTAGTTACCGCGTTTCCATCTGCCTCGGTTTTTTCATCTGCAAAATGGGAATGAGAACAATGCATGCCTCCTAGAGTTGTTGTGGAGGTTAAATAAATTCCTATTTGTAAAGTGCTTCAACAGCATTTAGCTATTAAATAAAATCAGATTACAAATTCTGTTAGCTAGCATTGTCCCTATGTACGTCAGAAGGATCGCGTCCCACCACCCACACGCGCCCCCCTGCAGTACCTATCCCATTGCAGATTCCATACCGAGTGAGTCATGCAGCGTGAGAGCTTGTACATAACTTAAGTGACAAATGTTAACTAAGGGAAGGGAAGAGGGAACTGTGTCAGAAACTGGAGATCCGAAGATAGAGCAACTGAAACCTAGATCCTACCCAGAGCCTCCTGGTGGCCGAGGCAAAGAGGAAAACCTGACAATGGCTTTTGTTCTTGTCTGATGATCGGTCATGTGCTTTCATTTATACAAGCTTGTTTATGCAAGATCGCAATCAAATGGTGCCCATTCATACAAGATTGGGATCAAAAAGGAAATCTCGGTACATATGTACATCACTGTAGATTAGAAGTCTATGCTTAGGCCTCTGTTCAGGCAGATTCCTAAGTTCCTCAGCTCCTACCCACAACTGAGAGAGGTAAGCTCCACTGGTGTGTGGCTTTGTCTCCCCATGCCATCTGTCCCAAAGGGTGTTGGTCAATCCTCACATTCCCAAGTGCCCCAATAATCTCTGAAGTTTTGCACCTGGCCCTGGCCCTCAACCCCAAGCCCCTCTCTCGTGAAACACACTCTGGGTGCTTCAGCCACACCGTAACCTGCCACACATCGGTGCATGCCTGGTGGACCTTCTTTGTCGTGGGGTCCAAGTGTATTGCCCACTTTATAGCCAGAGGAAATGGACTCACAGGGACTCAAGTTTCTTGCCCTTGGCACAGGTCAGGTCAGTTGCCGGACCTGTCAGAGGGGGTCAGGTGCCTATAGCAGCATCTGTGAGGGCCAGAGATCTGGGCCACCCCCGGTCCTTGCTCAGGCTTGGTCTGCCTTATGTCTGGGAGTGGGCTTCAGGCTGTGGGCTAGGCGGGAGACAGAGAGGAGCCTCAGGAGATACAGGATGTGGCTGCCAACGAGATTAGCCTCAAGCTCATGCCATCTCACCCCACTGCACAGGGACATCTGCCAGTCTGTCTGTCTCCCCCAGACAGTCTGCCCATCTGCTCCCCGAAGCCCCACACCCAGGCCTGGCAGCCTAGAAGACTGTGACGTGGCAAAGTCGGGTTTGAAGAGACCCCCTCAGGAAAGGGCTGGGCCCAGCACCATCCCCAGACCCCAGTATAATCAAGGGATACGTGGAGCACTGCCATGGCCGGTTGTCTGCCCCACCAGGGAGCTTCCCTCCTGAGCCTCCGTCCTCCCTGGTGCCTGTTCCAGTGGCTTCGGCTAATCTCTGCTTTTACTTGCGAGCTGGCCGAGAAGAGGAAGCTCCATCCTAGAGACTGGCCCCCTTTGAGGAAAAGCTCAAAAAACCTTCAAGGCCCACAGCAAGGAATCAATAGCAATGAACGACAGGCAGGAGAATTGCTTTGGTCCGAGGCCCTTGTTATTGGCTGAACTGTATCCCTGAGAAATTCTTATGCTGAAGTTCTAACCCCTATTCTGCAGAATGTGGCTGTATTTGGAGACAGGGCCTTTAAAGAGGTGATTTAAGCAAAATGAGGCCACATGGGCTGTCTCTAATCCGGTAACTGGTGTCCTTATAAAAAGAGAGTAGAACCCCCCCCCCCCCCCAGGAAAGACCTCGCAAAGACACCAGGAAGAGAAGACAACCACGAACAAGCTAAGGAGAGAGGCCTCAGAAGGAGCCAACCCTGCTGACACCTTGACCTCAAATCTCTAGGCTCCAGAATTATGAGAAAATTCATTTCTCTTGTGTGGGCCACCCAGTCTGTAGCAATGTTTTCTGGCAGCCCTGGGACATTAATACAGCCCCTATGAATTGGACTCCATACCCCAAACAAGGCTGCCAAGGAAATCGCATTGCTGGGGCAGAAGAAAAAGAGAACAAGTATGTATTGAAGCCCTACTGTGCGCTGGGCACACATACATGAACACATTTAATCCTCCTAACCCTGCCAGGGGAAGCATGGGCCAAATCTCCCGACTGAGAGAACTGAGACTGTCTCAGGAGTGAAGCTGCCCAGAGCTGTGTTGGAACTCAGGTCCAGTTTCAAAGCCTGGACGCTTCTCACCGATGATGCTAACAGGTAAGGGGATTCCTCAGCCAGAGGAAGACATGCAGAACTTGGAGGTTGTCAGCCATAGGGGAGCAGAGGGGGTTCCAGGGGCATCTACCCACAGGCGTTCCAGAGCTCAGGGCACCGTGCTAAGGGCAACCTCCCAGAGAACAACCTGGAGCATTCACTCCCTTCCTTGCCAAGCAAAGGGGCTCTGGGAAGAAAAACTGAAAGGAGAGGAAAGCAGACAAAGGGGGTTAAAGAGAAGAACACTGAGGTGGACCGGAACCAGAGGAGGGAGGAGTGCTGTTAGCACGGCTGGGAAGGCCCCCGCCATCTTCCCCACACTCCCAAAGCCTGGCGTAATGACCAGAACAGAGAAAGCTCCTACTGTGCGCCGAGCACTCTCATCCTCTCTTCTGCCATGACTCTTACCATATGCGGAGGACAGAGCAATGCACAGAGAAGCAAATAGTTTGCCCAGGCGTGGACAGGGTTCTTAACAACCTAGTAGGAGCGAGGGAATTTGAGAAGGAATGCAAAGAAAAGCAGAAAGCCCACAGGAAAGGACAAGAGGGCCCAGAGGAGAGACAGGGGCCCAGCTCCGGGAGGCCCGGCCCCTGTGCAGAGTGAGTCTTGCGGTCCTTGATCCAGCAAGCGCCACCTCTCTGTAGGCAATGGGTCATTCCGGGGGGCTGGTCCCCGGCACACTTCTGGGGTGTCCCTTCCAGCAAGGCCTGCTGCGGAGACAAGCTCATTTGCCTAATGCAATTAAATCTGTGGCATAATGTGGGGGTCATATCACGGGGAAGCGCTTAAGATTTGTTAAGAGAAAAAGATACCACACAGAGGTTATGCTGTGATAGCCACACTATGTGAAGAACTGTCTGTGTATTTCGTGTATGTACACGATATTAATATGTTGTAATGAACGTCATTCACCCTTCTCTTGGTAAGAATGCCCTGATTTTTCTCTGGAAACACCCTCTTCCCCACTCTCCAGCCAGGACCTTTTCAAACCCCGTTTTACCTTACATACAGTAAAGGGTATACATTCTCAGAGTCAATTCCATACACTTTTATATGCATACACACCCACGTAGCTACCCCAGATCAAGATATAGGACACTTTCAACCCTCTCAGAAGAGAACCTGGGCCCTCTCTTAGTCGATCCCAACCCCTGACCCAGAGGGAACCACGCTTCCACTTTCATTACATGGATTTGCTTTTCGCCAAGCCACATGCTCCTGGGCAGGGTTGAACCCACCACCACCTCTGGAGCATGTGATTCTGTCCTGGCCAATCAGAGGATCCCATTCCCCTAATCACAATGATTGGTTCTGGGGTTGACACTGGCCGGAGCAGGGCTGAAACTGGTGAGCTGGCCGTGGGGCCACTATTTTTCATTGCAGTGCAGGTACAAAGACGGTGTATGAGTACCTGGTGCCGCAGGAGGCCCCACATGGAGCCTGGAAATCGAGTCAGCAGGACAGAGGGCAAGGCTGAGTGAAACTGGGGACATGGTTTGAGCCCCTAGATCAAGCTGCAGCCACATAAGCCAATAAAATACCTCTTCTGCTTAAGTCATTCTACAAAGCATTAAGTGAATCAGAAAGAATATGTGTCAAGTACAAATTTCATCAGACCCGCACTTCTTTAACACAGTTTATAGCTTCCTTTACTCTTAGGACAAAAACCCAAAACTGCTACCATGGGCTTCACAGATGCCCTGGATGCGTCTGCTGCCATGAACTGGTGCCGACCACAGTGTGACTATTTCCTTCCTGCCACAGGGCCTTTGCACAGACGTTTCTTCTTCCTTGACAACTCTTCCTCCCATCTTCACATACTTAACAGATTCCAACTCCATCTTGACCCGCCCCCACCCCCCGCAAGGAAGTTTTACCAGAGCTCTTTATCAAGGTCCTTTTCCCTAGTTTTAGACTTTCATTTCTCTCCTTTTTAATGCAAAATGCAGCTGACTTTTCATAATGGTATGGCTTTAAATCTCTCCCCCATTCAACTATGAGTCCCATGAGGGCACAAATGACATGAGCGTTTGTTCACTGGTATCCTCTCAGTGCCTGGAATAGACATAGACACTCAGTAGGTTTAAAAACAAATTAACCGTAACTGAGGTTGGGGAGAGGACACCATATTGAAATACTTTCACTTTCTAAGTCGTGTACATTTCTGTAATGTTCTACTTCTTCATCAGTACCTATCACTTTTATCATCAGAAAATAAAGATTTATTTCAAAGAATGAGCCCTGGCTGGTGTGGCTCAGTGGATTGAGTGCCGGCCTGTGAACCAAAGGGTTACTGGTTCGATTCCTAGACAGAGCACACACTGGGTTGCGGGCCAGGTCCCCAGTAGGGGGCGCATGGGAAGCAACTGCACATTGATGTTTCTTTCCTTCTTTCTCCTTCCCTTCCCCTCTGTCTAAAAATAAGTAAATAAAATCTTTTTTTAAAAAAAGAATGAAAAATAATGGTTCTTCTTCCCTCATAGAGATCCTATCAGGCACGGGTACTTTGTTTCAGCATCAAAATACATGAGAAACGGTCTTTTCCTTTCTTTCATATTCACACTTACACATACACCATGAAACTAACCGATAAAATTATTTCCCTCCTAAGTTTGGCTCCTGGAGTGTTCTAAAACCTTTGATATCTGCTGCCGTGCATCTGCTAGGAGCACCTCCAGCCAATACTCTGAACGAGCTTGGCCAATGAACATGAACCGAAAGACTTAAAAGAAAGTTAGCTTTCTGTGTTGAGATTTCCCCCGGGGAAATGCACTCACCTTTGTGATTTTTACTGCATGCATCTAGGAAGTCATGTCTCTTGCAAGTAAAATTATTCCTGATACACATGATGGGATTAAAGCTTGGGGATCCCTGGGGCTTTTCCATAAGCTCCGGGACATCCAGGTGCTCGGCCACCTGCTCACAGCTGAGACGACATGATGCTCTGCCCAAACCAGAAAGAGTGGGCTGGGCATCCGGGACCAGCCCCGGACTGGGGTTTGGACCTCAGCCTGTGACCTTGGGCAAGTGCCTCTACCCCTCTGGGGCTCAGTTTACGCATTCCTAAAACAGGGAGGAGGGGTTTGATCAGACCAGCAGTTCCTGAACTTGACTTTGCCTGGAAACTTTATTTCTTTTCAAACAAAACCAGAAGCCGAAGTCCAATACATGAACAGGTAAAAGTGGGGCGCTCTGTGTGAAGTGGAAGGGGGGTCCGATATCTGTCCATCTGCCACTCCTTTCACCTCCCCGAGCCCCCCATACACATACATGTGTGCACATGCGCCTGCACACATTTGCAGACACATATGTGCATGTTCAGGTGCACATTGGCGGTGGCAGCCCATGGAACACCCCCGGGGAGCGCGGTCTCCAGGTCGTGCACTCGATCATCCCTAGATGCCCTCCCAGCTCTGACGTGCCACAGACGATGCGTGGTTCTTATTCTGATATGTGCCTTATTCCCGTCTTTCCACAACTGTGTTTTACTTCACTCATTTCCTCAGCAGCCATTTACGGAGTCAGTGAAAAGCGTCCGGGACCAGGCATTATGCTGGGGACACAGCCGTACAGCCAAGACAAGCACAGCCCTGCCTTCACTGAGCTCACAGCCCTTCGGGAAAGACAAATACTAAACCAGCGATGACCCAGATGGTGTAGAGCTACGGAGGCAAGCGGTCTCAAGGGAAAGTTCAGGTCCTAGGAGCACACACGACCCCAGGGTCAAGCATTCAAGAAGAGACCTGAAGAACAAGGGGACCCAGAGGAGACAAAGAACATCGGGGAGAGGCAGCAGCACATGCAAAGGTCCTGGGTCTGAATATCAGCGCACAGGGGAGCAGACAGAAGGGCAGGGTCCTGAGGGTGTGTGAAGGGGGCTGGTCTTTGTCCTACGAGAAACGTGAAGCCCTAAAGACGTATGAACCCGGGAGAGACACACATGCATGCGACAACGTTTGGTGAGCTCCTACTATATGCAGCCACTGTTTGGGATCTGGGGAATAAAACTTTTTTTTAAAGACAATTCTCTTTCCTCATGAAGTTTATGTTTTAATGGTAGTGGGAGAGACATAACAAACAAAATAAAAACAAGTAAGTTGGCAAATGAAGGGGCAGAGATTTTGTGGAAACTGAAGCTTATAGAACTTGGTGTCGGGGGGATAGACTCTTTAAGAAAAAAGAATAAAGAATTATAAACACCAATTCAGGTGCCGGGCCTTGAAACCTGCTGGAGCAGGGGGCTTTAATTTGAAACCTGATAGAAAGACAAGATCTCACTGAGAAAGTAGCCTCAGGAAAACCTAGAGCCATGTGAATGTTTGGAGGAAGAGCATGCTAGGCAGAGGGAACAGCGCATGCAAAGGCTCTGAGCCAGAAACCTGCGTGAAGGAGGCCATAGCAGAAAATCGAGGGGCAGGAGGGAGCTGAGGCCAAAGGGGTCAGGCTGGCATTTTTCTCGATCATTCTGGTCGCTATGAGGATCCGAGGCAGGCAGGAGTGGAAGCCCAGAGACCAGGTGCCAGGTCATTTCAGTAAGAGATGCTGACTGAGAGCCCGAAACTGAGAGACGCCCTCGCATTTGAGGGGCTCCTTGGGGGTAGACTCCGGGGGACATCTCAGTGCAGCGAAGGCGGTGGCTGGCCCCACAAAAGGGAAGAAGGAAGCAGGAGGAGGAATCTAGAGGCACGAGAGCCTGGGACAGAAGCCTTTCTGCATCATTTTACTCCGCCCCGCCAGGGTGAGAGGAGACAAAAATGGTTTTCGACAAGTAAACTGTGGCCTTCCACACGCAAACGCGACTCTCATCAAAGGTCGTTTATCATCCTCAAAGGTGGCCTTTTCAGATGAGCCACAAAAAGCCTTCTGTGCTCCCACCCAGCGAACCCCGAGCCTGTAAAGCCTCCACGGGGTAGCAGCAGGTCCTTTTTGAAGAGAGCAAAGTAACCCTGACGAGGACGACGCCAGCTGAACACTGGGGCATTGACCGGGGCCTGGGCTCCTCCTCTGCCAGGGAAGGGCGGGGGGCAGGGGGTGGGGGTGACTGTCGTCCTGAGGCTCCTGGTTTTGGTGGCAGAACAGACGGGGGGATTGAAGGGGCCGTGGCGAGTTAATCAGTGCCGCCTCCAACACCGCCCCAGGCGGCTCTGCTCACAACAGTTCACCTTTCATAGACGGTTGTACCCTCTGAACAGGCTGTGAGGACCCAGCCTGGCAAAGCAGCCAGCCATTCACATCTTCCAAGGCTGGGTTTTGGATGCGGGGTGCCTCACCCAACCTGTTCCAGATGGAGAAGGACTCCCGAGAGATCTGGAGTCACTGACCAAGTCAGAGGCTGAGGGGGTTCCTCTGAGCACCAGCTTCCCTTCATTCCAGTCTGTGCAGAATAGCTGGTTCTCCTCGGAGCCAGAGAGCCGGGTCTGTGCCTCAGCCCCACAAGCCGTGCGAGCGTGGATCTGCTGCTTAACCTCTCGGAGCCTCCATTCCTCATCTGTAACCTGGAGTAGTGCTAGAGTGCCCGGGGCAACAGAGAGGGTGCAGGAAGTGCCCAGAACAGAAAGCCAAGTCGGTTGGTGAATCAAGGCCAATATTACTCCTTACAGACCAAAATTCGAGGTTTCTAGACTGACCATCTCAGGGTCAATGGCACCGAGGATTAGAAACTGCAGCTAGAAACCCAAGGACGTTCTACCCAGAGCTTCACTCTCCAGCATGCTGATCCAAAAATTGAAAACCCAGAGACTGGGGGCACTCCGTGTGACCAGGAGGGAAGTGAGGCTCCTGCAACCCTGGCCGGAAGGCCATGGACGAGCCATTTTCAGAGGCAGGAGGTGACAGGCCTTGGCAGGAATGACACCCTCAGGAGGTAACCAGAGACTCGGGTCCACGGCAGGAAGGCCACTGTGCCCAGAGAGAAGGGCTTCCTCCAGGGCGAGCAAGGGCAGTCCAGTGCTCCACCTCCGAGCTCTGCTCAGGGCAACTGGCTGGCCGTGAAAACTCACACAGCCCCCGCGAGGCCAGGTCCCATCGGGCTTCGAGAAAGGCCAAGCACTGTGCTTGCTGGGGAAGGACGTGATTAATGAGGTACCGCCTCTTTGGAGAGTTCAAGAAAATGAACATATTCTGCCCTTCTCTGTGAGTTTCTACAAATGCTGTCCCCTTTAATTCTCAGAAGCAACTTGAGAGGAGGCAGGAGGAAACTGGGGTTCAGAGAAGTCAAGGGGCTCTCCCAAGTCACCCAGCGGGTGTACGGCAGACACAGGCCTGTGTGCAGACTTGGCTGCTCACTCCCATCACGGTTTCTGCAGCCATCAGAACTCCCAGCTCAGCTCCTGCACCACGCTTTCCTCCCAAGTCCCCTCCCGTGTGTCCGTGGGGGTCGTACCCAGGCATGCTCTGTGATAAGAAGTTTGAAGGGAGAGTGAATTCCCCTCTCACTTCCCAGAACCATGCCATGCCCTGCCCTGGGTTTCCCGTCACTTGGGCTTGGCCTGGGACCAGCCCAACCCACAGGGACACATCTGAGTGTCTCTCACTCAACCCCCACGGGGACCTTGCAGAGGGCTAGGGCTGAAACCCCAGGCCGCCGCTGCTATCAGGATGCAAATCAAACCCCGCCATGACCCAAAACCACAGTGATTTTCTGAATCTTGAAATAACACAAACCTTTCTGATTTCCAGAACCTCAGATCTAGTTGGAGGGCCACACCTCCTGAAGGCAAAGCCAGCCCACACACACAAATAATAATAATAATAATAATCCAGACAAATCTAAGCCCAAACATTTGCTCCCAGAACGGTGTCAGGCCAAACCCAATATGCCCAGACTTCTGGTCATGGTTTTGAGCCTTCGAATATATGAAGCAAAGCGCCTAAGAGTCAAACCAAATGGCGACGGGGGTTGGGGGCAGAGAAAAGGAAGTCCCAGGGTGCTAAGGTGCAGAGATAAGGTCTCTCTCAGTCTGTGGTAGAAACTCCCCTCATCTATGGGAACAGAGAAAGTGGGTCCTTCCCCTTGGAGACTTCTGTTACCTCCAGAGCCCCGAGGAGGGGAGAAATGGGGCAGAGAGGGCAGCGGAAGAACTGTGGCCAGGCATGGGGTTACCATACCCTCATGGGGCCATGCGGTGGGGCTGGACCTGGGCTGCCATCTTGCAAGCCCCACTTCCTGTCCTCTGCTGCAAAACAAGTGCAGGTGCAGGGGCAGGTGCAGCAGGCCTACATGCCCCGTAGCCCTGAGGCCCCGTCCTTGAGGATTCTTGCTATAGCTGGTCTGACTTTGACACCTGGTGAAATAGTCATCTGGCCGTGGACTTGGAGGATGATCAGTCAGCACTACTATTCCACAGGAGGTTCCTGATGGTGAGGCTAAAGTGAGACCCGGCAGCTTGGTGGTGTGTGTGTCCCAGCCATGTTCAGCCATGCAGGGACAGTCACAGAGGAGTGGGAAGGAGACAGGACAAGGGAGCCCTGGTGATTGAAGACACTGGAAGTTGGTCTTTGCAGCCCAGAAGCTGAGAGGCTGGGAGATGAGGCTCAGGACACACAGAAGTTGCCAAGCGCAGTGATTACAAAGCCCTTCCCCAAAGTGAGGTGCCTGTCCCTCCCATCCAGCCAGCCTCCTGGATTCCTGGCCTGAAGGCTGTGTGCCCCTCTGCCCTGAATAGGGGGCTTTGCCAGGGCTGTCCCCTCCCACCGAGAGCCAGGCTACTTCTCTGCTGGGGCCTGCCTGGGGAGGCTGGAGCAGGTGAGAGGGGCAGGCTCCGGGGGCTCAGAGGCCATTGAAGGGTGAGCTCCAATGCACAGAGTCCAGGTCAGGGTCAGGGGGAGACCCACTTCCAGGGTGGCAGGAGGGTAAAGGGGGGCTTAAGTCCACGAGTGTCCCAGAAACGGGATGGAGCTAGCAATCTTGGCAACCCAACACAATGCCAACTCAGGTAACCTCAGTTCAGGCTCAACCCTTTTTCTGGAACAAAGAGCCATTCTCTCGGTGAGATAACCTTCCAGAAAGTTCCTGGCACACAGTAGGTGGTGTAGGGCAAGTCATCAGGAGCCAGAAAGGGGCGAGTTCAAGTCCTCACTTTACTCCGGTGTGGTTTGGGCAAGTTACTTAACTTCTCAAACTCTTGGTCTATAAACCTCCCAGTCTATAAAATGGAGGTAATCATACATACTTTTTGCCCCCTGGTGCAAGGACTAAATGAAGTTGCCCTATAAGGTGCTAGACACATAGTAGGTGCTCTAAATGTTTTGGGTCACTCCTGGAGTGGCTGGTTGCCCCAGATGCCTGGAGAGGCCTGGCATCCTGAAACGCCTGCCCCCAGGAGCACGAGCTGCCCCCTGTCGCACGGGCTCAGAGCCCGACGCCTGCAGCCTTGCCCGGCGGGGCCCACGGCTGGTGCGAAGCAGGCCTTCTCCCAGCCACCAGCGTGTGCTTGTTGAGCCCCCTCCACGCAAAAACTTGGACGGGCTGGAAAATCCCAACTACAGTTACATTTTCAAACCTTCTCACAATCCAAATGTCAACACCAATCGAAACAATATGTTTATTTGCAGACCTCCTGCCAAAGCGGATTAATTTCTACAGGCTCAAAGCCCATTTTGGAGCTGTAATGTCTCAATTTTACAGATGAGAGGAGGGAGGGAAAAACACCAAACCCCGTGTTGCCTTCTTGATTTGGGAAATGTTGGGGGAAGGAGAGCACAGGGGGGCAGGTTTTGTGGCTGGCCTGTCACCCAGAAACTCGGGTCCCAATCACTCCTGCAAACGCCTCTCTGCTCCTGGCCTCCACCTCTCTGCTTTCGTCTCCTGGTGGGGGTCTGGTGGGGCAGCAGGTGGGTGGGCGCATTCAGCCAGGGTCTGGAAGACAAAAGCCAAATAAAAGGATGAAATTTCTCCAGAGCCCCAAGCTTCACATGGGCCCCAGATGAGCCAGGACCTGGTGTGTGGCTTTGTAAGAAGGGGAACAAGGTCTTGAGTCCAGACACTGGGCCCCACTGGCGGAGGACCCAGCCCTGCCTTAGACATCCTGGTATGTGCTAGGCATTAAGAGGGTGCTTTGCACCATCTGGAATCCTCACAGCAGCTTGGCAAAGTGGGCATTGCCCGTGTGCCCATTTTCCTGATGAGGAAACCAAGGCTTGCCCCAAATCTGCAGTGTGCAAGTGGCAGAGTCACGGTCGGAGGCTGGTCTGTCCAAAGACCTTGTCCTCTCCAGCCGGGTGGAAAAGCAGACAAGAGGTCACCCAGGGAAAGCTGCTTTTGGGGTAATGTTCAAGCTCTCCCTGCCTTGAGGCTGAAGCAAACAGTTACCCTCAGCCGAGAGCAGCGGAAAAGGATGGATTGGACCCTGGGTATTGTTCTATATTGTCCAGCGTATCGCCCTCTACTTCCTATCCAGCTCAGCCAGGCTGAAAAATAAGTTCAACCTCACCTCCCCCCAGCAGAAGTCTAATTCCAGACTATTGTGAGAAATAGGCAAGGTCATATATGTGGAAGGGCTATGGAAACGCCTAAGCTTTCCTGACCGCTGGAAGCCCCATACCAGAGCCCCTATCCTCACCTGCTGTCCCAGGCCCTCCCCACGGGAAAGCATTCCTTTTGTCCTACCTTGCATCCTGTGTAGGGTTTTTCATGCCTGCAGGCTGCACGAGGGCCAGTAAAGCTTGGCACGCAGGAGGCCCTTGGAAACACGTGTACTGCAGGGGCAAGTTGGGGATGAAAATATGTTAGCATTGGCAGGAACGTACCATGTTGCCCCCATTTTAGAGATGAGGAAACTGAGGTTCAGACAGGTGAAACTGACCTGCTTCAGGTCCCACGGCGGGTAAGCAATAGCACCTACATATTTTGCCGTGTATCATGCACACTTTTTACCCAAATTTTTGAGGGAAAAATAGGGATGCACATTACACATGGGTAGTACTAATTCCGTATCTATATGTTTTTAATTGTTTTATTTATGCTCATGTGTTAAAAGTGTAACTGTAGAAAGCAGTAACGATGTCCATATGCAAAACAGTACCCTGGAATACGATAATCAGATTTGTTTCTAAATAGGAATAAATAAAAAATTGAATTAAAAAATTAAAGCAAAGATTTTTTTCCTGAAAGTTTGGGCAAAAATCATGGGTGCGCACTATACATGGGAGCGCATCATACATGGCAAAATGCAGCAGCTCCCAGCCCGAGTCTGTGTGACTGCTGACTTACATGCAGAGCCAGCTGTGCCCACGCAGGACCCTCCTCCAGGCCCCCCGCTCTGCTGGCCACTGCAGGAATCAGACTGGGCTGCCAGGAGGGCAGGCTGCAAAGCTGGAGAGCCAGGCTGAACCTGTCTGCTCGCATCTCCAAGGCACACCCTGAGGGTGCTGCCTGACAGGGCCAAGGGCCCCAGGCCATGGGGCTCGGGGTCTCAGGATGGGCACATAAGATTCACTTCAAATGGATGTCACTCTCATTCCCTGATAAGGAGTCAGGTCCTACCGGACAGGCCCCCAGGGCCGGCCCAGGAGAGAGGGAAGTCTCCTATCCACGGCGGCTGGATGGACGTGCATATGAAGGGAGCAAAGCAAACAGCACGAGCTGGGAAGCCTGTGTAGGCCCACCCTGGACATTTTATCCTGGTGGGATCATCCGTCCAGGGGGCCCGAGGGGAGGCCTGGAGCCACCTGGCAGAGCCAAATGCAGACCAGGGCTCAGGATCTGCAGCAGAGTGACAGACCCCAGGGAACAAATGGGGGGTGCTCTGGGCAACCTCCATGATGGGGGTCCTGAGCCCCCAGCCAGGACCTTGGCCCTCTTACAACACCAGAGTCCACGCAGTCGCCCATTCACTTATTTAGTTATACGCACCTCTTCTTAATTCTTGTTTAGAACTCTAAAAGGAGGGAGCAAAAGGAGACAAAAAGAAAAAGAAAACCCACCCCAATCCCACCTCTCAGAGCGACCACTGTTCGCGCTCTGATAGACACCATCCCAGAGGATTTCACACACACTCTTTGTGAGTGTGCTTTGAAAATGGGATCATATTGTTGAAAGCTGTTTTGTAACCTTCTCCTCTCACTTTACAAGGTAAACTTGGCTGTGCCCACATGCTTACATAAGCACACAAACTTTCTAGAAGAATACGCATGACATTATTGATTTGGTTGCTTCCTGAGAGGGAGACGGTAGATCTAGAGCGCAGGGGAAAGTCACTTCTGGTTTTGTCTATTTTTACTCAACAAGTGCTTCTGGAGTGTTCGCCGCGTGCCAGGCACCGTTCTCCCGAGCCTCACACGCATATTCACACATTTCACTCACTCTAAAAATCCTTCTGTAGAGTTCCCATTTCTTACCAGGTATACAACGTGTGGCTTTTGTCACTGACAGGGGGTTTAAATTCGCATGTGTCGTGAACGTCTTTCCGCGTCAGATACCGCTCATTTTCACATCTCCGCGACCAGGGGGCTGCAGTGACCCACTGAGCAGTGCCCTGGGCCTGCCTGTTTAAATGACCGGCCCAGGAGGGAGAAGATCAGACGTATCCACTTCCTGAAAGAGGAGCAGAAGCCGAGAGAAATGAGATGACAGCCCCGCGCCGCGCCGGGCAGCCTGCACACATTCGATACATGGAAACTCTTCTCTGTCCTTGAACCAGACCAGGTGGCAGGCAAAAAGCCAGACAAGCCACGCTGACTCGTTGAACCTCAAACCAAAATGACCCAAATCCTCATTTTTTAAACAAATCAAAATGTCAAGAAGCCAGAGCTCTGTTCCTGAAAGCCCAAGCGAGCCTGCTCAGAGAGGGCCGGACCCCCGCACTTTCACAAGCGGCTGGGTAGGACCTTCCCCGAGTCTTTGCCTGAGAAGACCCACTCCGGGTCTCAAGGCCCTGCCTTTTTATCAGCTTAGGGACGTGGTAGCATCATTCACAGAGGCGGGGCTCAAGGTTCAGAAAGACCCAGGTTCTGGTTGACCTTGGATGGGTTATACACTGTTCTAAGCACCCGAGTCTGTTGTGGGATTGAAAAGCCCTAGGAAGACAGTTCCCAAGAGCCGTGCACAGGGAGTGTACCCCAGGCCCTTGGTGAAGTCCCAGGTCATTCTGAGACTAAGCCGCAGTCCCAGCTAGAATAGCTGAAGGCCTCAGAAGGCAGCACCCCCAAAGCCCCGCCCCACAGGCGTCTGCTCAGCCTGGGCTCAAGGCCTGGACCCAACCACCTTGATTCAGGCCCTGGAGGTCATGGGTGGGAGGGAAAGCAGTGCTGCCCCAGCTGTCCTCCTCTCTGAGGTCACACCTGCTGGTCTGAAGCTGTCATCCCAGATTCCAGAGGCAGCCTGGCTGAGAGCATCAGGGCCACTTCCCCCTGAGAAAGAGGGCCCCACGGCACAAAAATGGAGCCTGGGGCTTGCCCTAGGGGGTTAGGGCAGCCCCCCACTCCCCTAGATCACTCACACACTCCTCCATCCATGTGCAGGGGTGGGGCACCCCTACCAATGAACCCTCCACTGGCAGCTGTGGCCTGGCTCAGCTCTCTGAAGCTGCTTCTGCAGGTCACTGCTTCTGCACCAACTGTTTGCCCTGCTCCTCCCCCATGGCTGAAGACCTGTGCCCCTGGATCTCCCCGGTGAGGAAGTGGCCCAGACCTTCCAGGGTGGGAACAGAGACTTCTGAGAGAGGAGGGTTCCCGAAACATGCCCAGGAGGCCACGGGACAGAGCCCCACACCCAGGCACCGAGCCCACGGAGCGGCCCCGGACTCTCAGCCTCTCCTGAGCCTCCCCAACCATGGACTGAGGTGGATCATGAGCAGCAGATTTTAAAGAGATGTTTATTTTTAACAGGTTTCGCTAATCTCGTGAGCCGTGGAGTAACCCAAGAAGGCCTCACAATAGAGACATTTTCTGAGGCAAGAGTACCCCCACCTCCCTAGGAGGGGCCACCAAGTCAAAATCCAGGCCCAGTTGTCTGGTGGGAGGGAAAAAATGCCACGAAACAAGTCAGCACCACAGTCCCTGTATCCCACCACTCATCCCCGCTCGAGACAAAACTCTTCTCGGGTTCCCGATCTACGCTGGGGATTTCTGGCAATCAGACATCAAAACGTGAGCTGACCCTGCGCAGACCTGTCTCTCCAGCCTCGCCGGAGAGAGGGGTCAGGGCTGCGGTCCACAGTCTCAGGCACCAGGCCCCGTCTCCTGGAACTAATGTGACAGTTCAGGAAAGGTTTTTTTTTTACCTAAAATGCAGTCCCCGTCCTTGGGAAAGACTTTGATCATTGGAAATTCCCAATGAAAACCCTCTTCATGTGCCCAGGAGAGTGAGGTCCCCATCAACTGACAGGAGACAGGCCTCCCAAGGATGGTTCTAGAACTCAGAATGCTCCTGTGGAGCCCTATCTGGTGAATGGGTCCCAGGAAAACACGGCCCTCAGTTTCTGAAGGCGTCAGGCACTGACACCCACCCCCAACCATCCACGCTCAGCCAGCAAATACTTCGCATTCTTCCAAATTAGAATGGCAAGTCCCCATTTGGACTAAATGCAATTTAAAACTAAAATCCCCCCCAGTCAAAAGGAGGGACCCTCCCCCAACCCCAGGTTCCTTGGAAGCCTAGATGGGACTCTCCCATAGCTTTGGCCTCTCCTCTCTCTCACCAGCGTCAGTTTGCAGGGGGTGATTGTGGCGGCCCATCGATAAAAAGAATTAAGTGGAAAAACGAATGCTACCTGGACATTGCTTACCAACCTGTAATTTAGGGCTGTAGATTTCTGGACTAGGCAAACAAAGAATGTTGCTTTGGCCTTGTCGTTAATCTTCACAGCAGATGTGAGTTTTGTTGCTGAATGCGAATGAAAAACGCACTTCAATATTGAGCCGGGGCTTGGGTCTGCTCTAAACGCATACACAATTCATAATGATGCATTTGATTAATGGTAAATGAGCATGGAATTCTGAGGGCCAGCCCATGAGACGGCCGCATTAGCACCAGATGAAACTGTCATGTGGGGCAATATGACAAAAACCGAGAGCAGGAGGCAGATTGCGAGACCAGGCCCACGTGGCGGACGGAGACCACGTTTCTGCAATTTCTTTTATTCTTTATAATGGAGGAAAGCAGGAGAATACCCCACAAAGGAACGGGAAGGAAAAGGGAGTCCACGTTCCTTTCAGAAGTTGCCATTTAAAAATGAAAAAGTGAGATTCGAGTGTAAAAGTTGGATTTCTTTTCCTCCCCTATCAACAAACAGGGTGAGTTCACAAACGCAAAAGGGATCGGACAGGGAAAATGGTCTCTGGTGACTCTGATAAGCTTGGCTATTACTGACGGTCAAGAAGGTCACTCTAAAAAGACAGAGCTCTTAAAACCAGTCAGGCGTTTAAAACAGTGCTGAAAAAAGAGAGTCGCAGTGACCACAGAGGATGGGCAGCTGCCTGGCCTGCGGCCGGCCAGCCCCTGCTGCACTCCGGCCAGCAAGTCGGCGTTTCAAACGCCTTTGCTTTGCTGGGTGTGGAATGTCTCGAACTTCAGCCCTGGCAAGTCTTATTGAAAACATTATCTTTTCCATCAATAATACCTCTGAGTTCTTTATTAGCAAACTCCCTGGCAAAGCTGACATATTTACAACTCGCAGTAAACTTTACGGATCTGCAACAATATCGGGGGGGGGAACCCCAACTCAGTGACCATAACAAATCATCTCATCTTAAAATGATCAAGTGGGAGGCTAATTGTCCCCAAAAGAAGGGCTCCCGACAGCTCCCATCCCATCCAGCGGCCAGAAGCAGCGTTCACAAAGCTGAAAAAAGTACGTTTGAGGATTGGAAGCATAAGAATACATATTTAAAAAAAAAAAAAAAAAAAAAACAGAAAAAGAAAGAAAGAAAAAACCCAACTGATATCACCGTCTAGGCTGAAGGAGAAACCTGATCTTGAGATGGAATGGTTAACATTTGGGGTTGTTTGGAGAGAATTGCTCCAAGCTGTTTTCGTTCAAAATGTATAGATTTAAGGTAAGAAGCTCTGGGCAGGTCGTAACCACTCTGGAAGCAAGTTCCCCCATTACTTTGCATCTGACGAAGGTAGGGATGAGTTTTGTTTTTTCCTTTCTTTAACGGGGTGGCTTCGTTGATTTTAATGTGGAAGGGCACTAGAAAAATATTTACTTGTTTTGTTCTTTTTACCAGTCTGCCCCCGTTCCCTGCTTTCGGAGTGTGCCTTTCTCTCAGCTCTCTGACCCCTTCCCCTCTTGCATCCAAGCCAATGAAGTGTCGCTCGTGGGTCCCCACTCTCCCCCAGCCCACTGCCCCCCTAGAGAAAGAGTGTCCACTTTGTGGGAATTCACGGAAAGGAAAATTATATATATTTGTCTAATGAAATCTCAAAGTTCCCAATGGGGAGCCCCAGAGAAGTGAGTGCCCCCAGCCTCCAAAACTACTAGCCAGAGAAAATGATTTGTTTTGATGAAAATAAAAATAGATGCCTATTTATTTGGAAGGAATCCCATCGATAGCTTGATGGGAAGTATTTGATTTGTAGTTGTTATTTGGCAAATTCAAAGAGGGAATTGGGTATCCATTTGAAGCTTCTATTTTCCATCAATTGTGTTAAATGAGTCTTTCTTCTACTTGAAGTTTACATTAAACTGTTTTCCTCAAGGACTAAAGGAGAAGAAAAAAGAGAGATTATTTCCAACTCTAAAAAGCATAAACATTTTAGAAGACAATATTAAAGGTGTCTTAGAAAGTGAAAATAATTGTGTCATAGAAGGACAATTTTTAAAAGGCTTTTGGACTCTGCTTTTGAAAAAAAGAAAAGACTTTGGAAACTTGCATTAATAACTGGTGTCCCTGGGGCTGTTCGTTTGCAGGAATCTGCTGCTACAGCCAGCGACTTTAAATCCCTCTTTAAAATATACGCATTCTTTTCTAACTTCACAAATGGACAGTCACACACCTTCACCACTCAAAAAAAAAGGAGAATGGGGTATACTTAAACTAAAAAAAAATTATCTTCAGGTGAAAACTTTTGAAAAAGAAATGTACATTTAAAAAAAGGAATCTGTATAAGAGTTCTGTTTTTGAAGGCAATGGTTGGCGCAGATGAAAACACAAAATTGGTGACAATAAAATGTCATCAGATTCTTAAACTTTTGCTGTACAGAACATCATCAAAGTCGCCCCATATGTTAACATGGTTTTTATATCTTTTGAATGCGGCATCAATTTAATTTCTATCAACAATGACAGTCCCAATCTCCAAATATTTGTGTCAGGGGCAGGAAAAGGATACGCACCCCAAAATACCCTCAAAATTACATACTGATGTCAACACCGCTCTGCCGAGCTGCTGCGTTCTTGCGGTTTTTCTTTTGTGAAAACATCTCTTCCACGGGCTTTTGTCTGTGCCGTATCTATCTGTAAGGTTGGTTTTTTTTTTCTCCTTGCAGTAATCGGGACCACAGCTTTTGGCTGCTCCACCAGCAATATCTTTTAATTTGTTCTTTCAACCTCGGGGAAGCCATGCTATTTCTTTTTCGCTTGGTCTGTTCGGGAAATGAATCCCACAGTTTGCAGAGTCCTCGGCGTCCCTTATCCCGTAACAATACAAGATGCGGAAAATGTGCTTAAGATTGAAAATCACATTTTGAAAATCCAAGCGTTTCCCTTTCTAGACTTTGGCTAAGCAGCTTACGGTACTGCTTAAATATCTCGAGGGGTTAAAAAAGAAAAAGAGCATGATGTACTATTTATTATATTTCATTAGATAAACCTCAAAAAAAGTAAACATTTTCTCCCCTCGATTCACCCACTGCCTGTTTCAGATTTTAATGCAATGATATGTTTTTTTCAGGATCTTGAATATTTATGTTTCAGACCTTAAATATCTTTATTTAAACCATACAGTCTCCATCTCCAAAACGCCGGATTTTTAATATTTTGGCGACTGAAATCTGGCATGTTGGAAGGTTGCCCCTCTGCAGAAGTGTCTCGTTATCCAAAGTAGAAAAACAAACTAGAGACGGATTACAGAGTTGCCCGACGCTGGCCGTGACCCAGCGCGGCCAGCACAGCAAACCCACCGCGGCCGACCCCTCACGCTCCGCCCGAGGGACCACAGCTTTCCTAATAATACAGAGGGAAAATGTCAAGTGTTTTCTTTAAATTAAAAATCGAAACGAATTGTTTTAATGAATATCTCTGGTTATGAGGGTAAAGCGTGCCTTCGTGTGTACACTTTCTGAAGAAAAATTTCCTGTGTGGCTTTCCCTGTGAGATCAAAAGGAACTAATTAACTTTTCTATAAGGTAAACAAAACTTTAACTTGAAATATCCCCATGAAGTATGTGGGAAGTGAGCTTTTGTGTGAGGGAGGAAGGGGGGAGGGAGCGGGGAGAAGTGGAGGGGGATTTAATTTTATATTCGAAATTGTCTCATGCTCAGAAGGTATTGGAAACTCAGTGCTGTCCAAAAGTCAGGCTTCTTTTTCTCTCCCCTATTACCAAAAGGATATTTAAATCAAAGGCTGAAATGGTGCCAAGTTCAAATCCCTCGTAAGATTAATAGGGCATTGTTCTGTTCATAGGAAATTCGTTCTTCTTAGAGCCCCTTTAAGAAGAACTGCGTGTGTGAAGGAGAACGCAGGAAGGAGTGTGGGAAAGGGAGAGATCTGGAAGACCAGCCCATGGCCTTAGCGGGAGGGTGGAAAGGAGAGAGACTCTTCAAGAGGCAGACCCCCAAGCAGAAGTAATTGGGGTCAAGGGGACTGCCCCCCCCCCCCCGCTGGCGCCCCACTTCCCCAGAACTTGGCTCATTTCTCAGGTCCCTGGGGCAAACGGACAGGGGGAGGAAGCAGCTTGACGGGGACTGGGGGGTCTTGGGGTTGAGCCCCTCTAGGGTGCTGACCCTTGGGCTGAGAGGGCAGGGGGGGGGCTCCTCCTGCCCCTCCCAGGGGAGCAGCTGCAACCCAGGGCTGCCTCCCTGCTGGGACAGAGAGTCCTTGGCCTGCTCAGGGCCAGCCGCCTGGAACCAGAGCCCCCTGGCCGGGCCTCCTCTTTGCCCTTGCCAGGGCAGGGATGGCGGCCGCCCCAAATGACAGAGACGGCAGCAGGCAGCCTGTATGGGAAGGAAAGGCCCCTTGCTGGAGGAGTCAGCAAAACGGGACTGGGTGGCGCTTCCAGAGTCTGCCCTAGGCCTCGGGCTCCCCACAGCAGAAGTGGGGCTCACACACCCCCACACACCTCCGCTCATCAGCACCCCATCGCCCGGTACAGCCGCTCTGCTGGCAATGCTAATATTGTCTTCATAGCTAACGTTTATTCACAATGTACCGGGTGCCAGGTCCGGCACCAAGTGCTTTATCTAAGATGTCACAGCAAGTACAGGAGGTGGGTACTGCTATCCCCATTCAGCAGAGGAGAAGCCTGGGGAAGAGAGAGCTGAAGTCGCTTGGGTCCCAAGGGCACCCAGCGCCTTACACAGGAGGTCCCTTAGCTATCAAGCCAAGCAGACTTTGGTTGTGACAAAGTGCCCCGTCAAGACCCTATAATCATTAAACCATGCTGTTTGCCTAGGTGCCTGGCCACTCTGCCAAGGTTTGGGGGCTCCCACCCCTGGGGCAGCCCCACCCCACCCCACAGGAACAGTCTCCGTCCACCTGTATAGGTCTCTGTGGATTAGTCCGCAGAGCTGTGTTATTAGTGATGAGGGACCCACTTTAAGTTCCTTTATTCATTTATCCAGCACCTAAGTTTGCAAACATTTTGCTTTTGTGCCAGCTGACAGCGACTAGAGGCCACCGATAGAGGCTATCTCTCTGCCTCATTGGGGCACCAGGGAGCTCTCCAGAGAAGACAGGGAGGTGGGCTTGGGGGGAGGGGTGCATCGCCAGAAGCCCGAGTCCCTCATATGGCCCTGGTCTCTGATGAAGAGGCCAAACCCAATGTCCTTCCAGGGTGGCATACCACAGGGAAAAAATCCCCAGAGTCAGAATGCCCCCAAATGTATCCTTTCTGCTGGGGAGAAAAAGCAAAAATCCTCACAGAAAAAAGAAATAAAGGAGGCGGCGGGAGGCGGGCAATAACCACTATGCTAGATTCAGCAGCGACACCAGCAGCGGTTTTCCCTACGGCCCAGGGTGGGAGCTGAGTCGTACCAGCAGAGCTACACCCCAGCTGTGTGACCTGGAACAGGTCGCTTTACCTCTCTGAACCTCAGTTTCCTCATCTGTCACATAGAGGTCATCCCAGCTACCTACCTATAATAGGACAAAGTATTTCAGTCCCTAGTGGTCGGTTCCCACGGGGCTTAAAGAAAGGCCTTCCTTCCTCATCCCCAACCTCACCTGGAAATAATCTCCACCCCTGAACTGGCTTTCTGCACAAAGACTCAATTCCTGTGTTTAAGCTTCAGTCTTTTTAGAAAAGTTCAGTTATTATAGGACGTGTCCTTGACCAGAGCCCTTTTTGTCCCATGCAAATCCTGCTCATGTTCAGTCAGCTCTGCAGCTGACTCCTGCCCCTCGCGATTGCCCACCCTCCCTCTCCCCCAAGACACAGCCAAGCTCCAGGGCCTTTTCGGGGCAATTCCCTGTCCACCTGGGCAAAAACACGGCCCCTTGGTGCCCTTGCAGTCTCTAAGGCCCCTAAGTCATTCATTTGTTCAACAAACACCTGCCCGGTAACTATGGCATACAAGTCAGCGGAGGGATGGACATGGTACGCTGGTTCCTGGGAACTTAGGTGTGAACAGCCAGGCAAGGGCCCCTCCCCAGGAGCTCCCAGGCTGGTGGGCGGGGTCAGATCTGGATAGTAAGTGTGGTCCAAGGGGGCAAAGAGCTGCTGCGTTTCTCTAGCATGAGCCTGCTGAGTAGGGGCTGTGGGCACACAAGCCCCACTCCGTTGCCCTGCTGCCCTTGGACAAGCCCCTACACCTCTCCAAGCTGCTGTGTTCCCAGCTTTTATCAAGGGCCCCTAGGGCCGCTGTGCTGGGCTCTGGGGCAGGGCAGCCAGCCAGCCAGACCCAAAAAACCTGCTTCGGAGTCTATCCAGGAACGAATCACTTCAGCTAAGGGAGGAAAGGTGAGAGCACAGGGCCCCCCAGCCAGCCCTGACTCAGCCTTACCTGGCCTGGCCCCTTCGTGGTGACGAGAGTCATAAAAGAGGAGGTGGAGCTTCGGGGATGCTCGGGAGGCCTGGGAAGAGGAGGCCATCACCAGGGGGCATCGGTGCCCCTGTCTCATGGGTGCTCTGTGTGGGAGGCACGAATAGGTACCCAGCCACGCACCCAGGTGCAACCCTTCTCCAAAGGTGTTTCAGTCCACGTCCTTCCAAGGTGAGACAGTGGCGGCCTGGGTGCAACTGAACTGAAGGGGCCAGTAGCCCCGAACCTCACACTGCGCACCTTAGAGGGGACCCTGGGCCTCCCTCCCTCCTGCACCCACCGTGCTCCGTGCTGCCTCCTCTCGCAGCTGGGAGCTAGGGTTCACCTCGGGGCTTTGGCAACACTTCCCCCCGGGGGGATGGAGTATATGCTGCTTTCCGACCGTGATGCTCCCGCTCCCCGCATACAGTATTGGGTTGGCTTCTGGCAGAATCAGCTATGTGTGTATATTATTTATGTACAAACACATATCGCTGGAACTGAACACACTCATACGCACACCCTGCGGAGACTGAACGCTAAGTAAATATTTGCTGGATGGAACTGTTGAGGAGATACGCATCTGTGAGGAATAGATATGCCTCCAGTGTGCATAAGGAGATAGACACATATGGTTTTATACACAAGGTTAGAGATCAGTTTATACATGTGTACATACACACAGAACTTTATTTCCCATTGGCATCAGGCAGTCCGCTGGCATCTGGTGCGAACTAACTGTTCGTTCTGTGGGTACAAGCCTGGAATCTCTGTGTGCGCACTGAACAATATGTCTGTTTTTTTTCCTTTTACTTCGGAATGTTGAATACACAACTTGTGATACTCTTAATAAAGACTGCATAAATATGATCAACTTTACCCAATTGTTGACTTGGAATTTCCAAAATTAACCATAAAGAACAACAGGGGGCTGTCAGTCCCTCCATCAGCCACGGGAGCCCAGCTGTGAAGCATCGCTGTGAATCCACAGGCTGAGGGCAGATGCCATGGCGTGTATGGACCGCGTCAGGCTGCGGCCGTTATTTCATTTAGGCTTCCTAACGCCCCAGGAACTACATGCCATCCTCCTTCCTGTAGGGGCGCTTCCCAAGGCTCAGAGAGGCTGGTGACTGAGGCGAGGTAACCCAGCTCCTAAGTGGTGGGTCTCACGCATTAGCTTCCCGGGGCTGCCATAGCCAAGTCCCACCCACTGGGTGACTTAAAGCAACAGAAACCTATTTTCTCCCACTTCTGGAGGCCAGGAGTCCAAAACCAGGGTGTTCCAAGGCCATTCCCTCTTCGCAGACTCACTCTAAGGGAAGAACCCTCCTTGGCCTCTCCTAGCTTCTGCGTTAGCTGACCACCTCTGCTATTCCTTGGCTCGCAGGCAGGCCTCGCTCACTGTCTGCCTCCATCCTCACAGGGCCTTCTCTCCTGAGTGTCTGAGCCCAAACTTCCCTCTTCTTACAAGGAGGCCAGCCACGGGACTGGAGCTCACCCTAACCCAGCCTGACCCATTTTAACAAAGTGCATCTGCAAGACCCTCTTTCCAAATAAGGTCACATTCACAAGTTCCAGACGGATGTGAATTTGGGGGGGGGCACCATTCGCCCCAGCTCAGTTGGGATTTGCACCGAGTCTGCATGGGTCTGTTACTCTGCCCTTTCCACAGTGTTAACTGGGCCCAAGTCTTCCATTTCAAGGCAGCAGGTAGTGGTGTGCCCTCTGGCTGACCCTCCGTGTCCCCTCTATGCCTAGGCTATACACAACCAAGAGGAACACTTTTTTTTGGAGTTTTGGCCAAGTTGCACAGGGGGGCATTGGCACATACCAGCGCTCTGGGGCAGGTAGGCATATGGCCTCGGTGGCAGCTGGTCCAGAGGGCTCCTCTGAGACTTCTGCTGCATGTCCCACCTCAGCCTGCTGTCCCTGTGGGCCCCAAGAAAACAGCTTCCTCCCCACAATCCTTCCTCGTCCCCTTGCAGCAGTTCCCTGTCATCCCAGGCACTTGCTCTCCTGTCCTTGCCCCACATTCAAGAAGCCGCAGTGGAGGCTGCCACGGCTTTGAGAGCGGGGGCATCCGAGCCGAGGCAGCATCCAGGGTCAGGCACCTGCCCTGGGCCTGGGCCCATCTAGGGCACGCTTGAAGCGCCGGCCCTGATGCTACATAGGAGAAGGGGACGCGTGAGACCCACCCAGGCAGGCCTCATCCCCGGGGGAACTCTCCCGCCCCGCCCTCGAAGGTGCCAGTAGGCTGACCGCCAGTGGCCACTGGAGGTGCCTCTTCCGCTCCCGCGCTCCGATTTCTTGCGATGTCACCACATTTGTTATTAGTCTCTCAAGTAAAGTGATGACGAGCAAGTATTCTGCAGGCCACCTACCGGGGCCTGGCTCCAGGGCTGGCACTCACCAGCTGGGTGACCTTCAGCAAATGAGTTGACCTCTCTTTGCCTCAGTTTCCTGTTTTGTAAAGTGGGCATAACAACAGTACCTACCCCATGCGATCACGGACGGTCAGCAGGTTTCTGCACGTAAAACATCCCACATGATATCAGGGACATGGGAGCATCCGGTAGGAGCCAGTCATCACCGTCACCATCTTCACCGTTACTCTCCTAGAATGGCCGTGACCATCATGGACTGACTTGCGGCACGACAGGGGAACGCGACAGAGCTTCTGGTTCCGTTACATGCTTTCCGCATATGGGGCTGGTTCTGCCGAATTGGGTTTATGTAGAGTAATCCACCAACTGCTAACACCAGCAGTTCCCGGGCCTGGCCCTTATACACGAATGGGCTACGTGACCTGGGCCAGTCAGCTGACCTCGCGGGCCTCGGCTCCAAGGCGAGCGCAGCCCTCTGCCCCGGGAACTCTCCGCAGCACCTTCTCCTCACCTGTGAAATGGGGTGATAAGTCACACCTCGCAGAGTTGTTAAAAGAACTAGAGGCAGTCTGGCCCACAGTAGAAATAATGATGGTGGATATTATTATTATTCAGGATCAGTGCACCTTCCGAGGTACAGGTGTGGAAGCTGCAGGCTGTGGTCCCTGGAGAGGGAAATGACC
Organism: Micronycteris hirsuta; assembly: GCA_004026765.1. Lineage (NCBI taxonomy): Eukaryota > Metazoa > Chordata > Mammalia > Chiroptera > Phyllostomidae > Micronycteris > Micronycteris hirsuta. The sequence goes on along the minus strand of PVJI01001179.1, from coordinate 34,735 downwards.
CCTGGGTGGAAGAGTGAAAGGTCACTTCCACACCCGCCCTGCCCCCGCCCCTTGGTCTCTTCTGCCTTCTAGTCCCTGTCTGTGATAGAGGGTTGGGTGCGGAGCATCGAATGGGAGTCCCAGGCAGCCAGCTGTGATCTGTGGAAGGCCCTGGGGGAAAGTGGGGGAGGACAGGAGGACATGGCCTCTAAGGAGTGAGCGCTCATAAATTCATTGGCAAGTAATTTATGGCAGCCGAGTGTAACACCTAATGCCTGCCAGTGTGAGAGGTTAATGGGGAAGGTTAAGGGGCACCGGCCGCTGATTTATGGGCCTGGCCAGCAGCTTTCATCCTGGCCAGGGCTCTGGCTCCAGAGGCTGGCTTGGGGGAGAGGGAGGGGCGGGGCAGGCCAGGTTGAAAGGGAAGGGTGGAGAGGGACTTTGGGAGAGAGGGAGAGTCCACGGAGAAGCAGGGTAAGAGACAGGTGGGTAGAGAAAAGGCAGGAAGGAGCCAGGCCCGAGGTCCCATTCGCCACGCCCCGCGAGGTGGAGGTGACTGCGGCTTGCTCCAAGGCCCGTCTTGTCCTGGGTGTGTGGGCTTCAGAACAGTGTGCGTCCAGTAGCCAGGAAAACGAAGTCCAACAAGTGCATCAGTGATGTAAGCGGGGGGCGATTTATGTTTGCAAAGAGTAAGGCACTGGACAAAGTCGCTTCATGGTTAACAAAGGATTTTGGTCAGGGGCTGAGACAGGACCTGGAGGCAGAAGACATGGAGTCCAGCCCACTGGCTCCGCCACTTCCCAGCCGAGTGCTGTGAATCTGTGTCCTCGCCTGCAAGTGGCAGTTGTGATGCCTACTGCTGAGAGCATCAACAGGACCTCGTGGGTGAGAATGCCTGGTGCGATACCTGTCCTAGAGAAGGGGAGATGTGAGAGTTGGGTCTGAGGGGACACCAGGGGCAGCCTTGCAAACTCGACTCCGAAAACAGCGGCAGGCAGCGGACATAGCCGTCGGTCACCCCCGACAGCAGAAACGCAATCACAGGGCGGCTGCACAGCACCCAGGCTGGAAGCTTGCGTGGGCCCCCAGACCAGCCTCTGAAAAGAGTTAGACTGACCTTGTCAAATTCAGGAAGCTTAAACACAGTGAAATTAAGGCTGAGAGGAACGTTGAGAAAATCCTACGGGTCCCCCACTTTCCTGAACACCAGACCTGGAATCCCTGGGAGCCCAAGGCAGGGTCACAAGTGGCGCTGAGTGTAGGAGACCCAGACCCTCAGCCCCAGCGCCCTTGAGCTCACAGAGCACCTTACCACTCACCAGCCCACGCCGTCCTCCCAGCCCCGCACAAGTGGGCGTCACTGTGTGGAAGCTGGGCTCAGAGAGGCCAAGCGACTTGCCCAAGGTTATACAGCCTGTCAGTGTGAGCAGAGCCAGGGCGAGAACCCAGTTTCTTGATTCCAAGTTCAAGGCTTTCTCCATGTGTCTGTCACCTTCGGTACAGAAGCCACACGGCTGTAATTTCCCAGAGGGCTCCAGCAGCACTTGCTCTGGGAAGATGTGGGTGGGGGACAGAGAACAGGCGAGGACAGCATCTCGGGGGCACCTCGCCACCTCTAGAGTCTCCCACTCCCGCCCTCAGGACAACCATCCCCTCATCTGGCCCCTTTCCTCTCTGCCGTCCGTGCCTTTCTCAGCTCAGTCCCCATAAGGACCCTTTTGTGTTTTCTGCCCCTGTGAGCCTGTCCCCCACATCCCACTCTACCCCATGACACATGCCAGCTCCCCAAAAGCAAAGGTGGGGTGTCCTGAATGAAAGCCTCCGGTGGCCCCCACCCCCCGATCTGACTCTTCTCCTGAGCGGGGGCTGTGCTCACAACTGGGACTGAGCAGCAGGGATGGACAGGCCATTGGTACCCCCGCACATGCATACATACTTTCAGTCAGAACAACCTCCTACATGCATGTGACCACACTTGCTCAGACATGTGCACACATGTAAGGAATGCACATGCATAGACACAGTAACCCTCAGAAGCCAAGCCAGTTCATAGCCCCTCGAGACACAGAGCTGCCATTCAAGACACATCAGCCAGCATCCAGAAGTAACGTGAAGTTCTGTTAAAATGTTTGCTGCAGACTCACAAGGAAAGGGAGATTATGTTCATGAGATATAACACCAAAAGCTCCTTCAAGACTCTCACTCTCCCCTCTGCTCCCCCCTTCTCCTCACCCCGGCAGCTTCCTCTGAGTCTCCCTTCTCCCTGACCCGAGCTCCTCAAAGCCTCCCTCTCCTAACCCCCCTGCACCTTCACCCGTCTGTACTTTTGCCTACTTCCTGTGTCTTCGTGTCCTTTCTCGTGTAAATGGGGCCAGGTTTTCTAGCTTCTCTGCCCCTAGCCCTCCCTCCACAATTACTCTGTTCCAAGGTGGGGTGGGATGGGGGCTGCAAGAGGCTATGGATACTCAGACCTTAATGTTCTGCTTACACACAAGTAAATGTACACACAATGATCTTGTGAATTTCCTTGACGAAGGGTCCGTCACACTATGCCAGTTCCTGGCCTTCAGGCCATCCACCTCATAGATTTACTCAGAGCCCTCATTCCTTCTTTCTGCCCACCTGGCTTCCAGGCTGCAGCGCTGAGTTGGGGCGGGTGAACGGGGCGTTGCTCCCCAGGACCTTCTAGTCCTGGTTCTGTTTGGCCCCTTCCTGGCTGAGTGAGCTCAGAGGAGACACTCAGATTTCCTGACAGGCCATGGGCCTGAGGTGCAAGATGTGTGCAGCCTTTACAGCCAGATCCAGGTTCAAGTGCCAGCTCTGCCACTTCCTCGCTGTGTGTCTTTAGGCAAGTGCTCAACCTCTCTGAGTTTTGATTTCTTCATCATAAAATGGCATATGATGATAGCAACTTCACTGATTTCTGTGAAAACAAAAGGAAACAAGATATAGTAGGGTGGTGAACACTTTTATTTGGGAAATATTGCTTCAAACATAAGAGTCACATGTCTTCATTTTTGACAAGGTCTTCTGTTTCCAACAGAATATTCACCCTTAGGGAAGCCAAGTAGGCAAGGGGGGGGGGGGTGTAGCTCATGGGAAGTAAGAGAACGGCAAAGATTTCAGTCCAGCATTCTAGGGCTGGAACCCCAGGCTGCCCTTCCCAGCAATGTGCCCTTCGTTGAGACTCCTGGCTTCCCCTAGGCCTCAGTTTTCTTACCTGTAAAATGGGGACTACCATAGTGCCACCCTATAAGACCGTTCTGAAGGTTGTCCGTTTGTGCAAACTAAAAATATAATATTTGCTGAGCATCTATTCTGTGCCAAGCACCTCTCCAGGCCCTGGAGATAGAGCACAAAGAAACGTACAAAGCTCCTGGCTTTATAACGGGGCCACGGACAGTAGACAAGTAAACAAATAAATAAACCAGCCATCACTACTATGGATGAGTGATCTGAAGAATTCAAGCACAGTGAGTGACTTGAGTTCCTGGGGAGGGAGCTTACTCGGACCGGGTGGCCCAGAAGAGAGAGAATCTTCATCCAGCTCATAATAGGTGCTCAATAAATAGTGCTAATTGTTGGTGATTATTACTGTAGGCCGGATGCACAGCCTGATCAGGGGTTTCTAGGAGCTGGCAGAGCAGGAGCAGGTCTTTGGGAAGGGAGAGGGAGGCACGTCTGAGGGATGGCCCAGCCAGAGAAAAGGCCTGGCTGCTCCGTCTGCCTTGCTGCTTCTGGAAGCTCCTGCCCCACCTCCTCCTCCAGCCCCATCAGGCTTTCATTTCCTCAGGTGGAGGCTGAGTGCCAGCGCCGTGCTGCCTGCCAGGCCAGCACATCAGAGACCAGGATCGTTTGCCGCGGGTTTCACGGGGTGTAAAGTGCTCAGCACCCATTAAAGCCTGAGAGGTTGCCGGGTGGGGGCTGGGACCCTGCCTAAAGGGCTCAGAAACACTTTGGAAAGAGCTGAGATCGGCCTTGATCCCTGGCTGTGCCCTGGAACTGTTTAATCTCAGCTTTAAAATGCCGAGGGCCACGCTGAGAGTTTGTAAAGGGGAAAAGTACATACGACTCTCAGAGCCAGGATGAGTGAGGTGGTCTCCCTGAGACCTGCCCTGTATGGTCACTGCAGCTTCCTGCCAGTCTGTCTGTCCACGGCAGCCGTTAGGTCTATCTGTGTGTAGGCCTTGGGAGTGGACCTTCAGTGGCAGGACAGGATCTGCTTGTCATCTACTTGGGGAAAGGGAGGGAATAAAATACATTCATCAAGTGCCTGCTAGATACCAGGCTTTCCCATCATTTCCTTCGGTCCTCACAGCATTGTGTTGAGACCAGCACTATCCTCCTTGTTTATCAAATAAGAAAACAGTCCTGGCAGGTGTGGGTCGGTGGATTGAGCCCCGGCCTGCGAACTGAAAGGTGGCCTGTTTGATTCCCAGTCGGAGCACATGCCTGGGCTGCAGGCCAGGTCCCTAGTTGGCAGTGTCACACTGAGGTTTCTCTCCCTCTCTTTATCCCTCCCTTCACCTCTCTCTAAAAGTAACTAAATAAAATCTTAAAACAAACAAACAAACAAACAAACAGGGGCACAGAGAAGTTAAGTAACTCACCTGAGGTCAACCAGCAAATAAGTGGCAGAGGCAGGATTCAAACCCTTGATGAAAGAATAGTTTTCACTCATAGAGAAGATGAAGTAAAGCAGCTTGGAAGAAACTGTTCTTCCCTCTGGGAAGAATGTGGGGTACAGGTAGAGGGAAGAAGGGGACCCCTGACTGGAGCGGGAGGGGTCACTAATGTACCGGGAGTCACTACTTTACAGCCAGGTCCTCTCCCACCCCGGACAGTGAGAGTGAGACACTTGCCTATGCCAAGCACTTCCCATGAACTTTCTCAAATAATCCTCTCTCCTCCTCGCCAGGGGCCAATTACCAAAGTTATTCCCAGTTTACAGATGAGGAAACTGAGGTCTCATGGAAGTGGTATCACAGCCCAAATCACTCTGATTCCAGCATCTGACCTACTAACTACCCACATGACTCGGATCCCCTGAACCACACACCATGGCCAGCCCTACCCGCCACCTGCGAGGCACTCTGCAGTTCACACACATCGTTTTCCTATTCATTATCTCCACTGAGGATTCGAGCAAGTTTCAGGAATAGGGCAACCCAGAACCCAGGCTTCAATCAGCAGCCCCTGGGAAGACAAGCAGGTGGGGCTGGGAGGTCCTAAGAAGTGTTGCAGAGGCCGGTGGCGGGAGGGGACCGGGGTGGCCCCACAGTCCAGACGAGGGGAGGCTAAGCCTTTGCCAGACATCAAGCCCTTAGCCTCAGCCTCTGGGGAGGAGCCCCCATATCTGTGACTGTTTGGAGTAGCATCCTACCTTCCGTTTTCACCTGGCAGCAAAGGAATGGACTAGAAGGCCTGCCTGACCTCCCTACTGACCTGTGTCTGGGTGTAAAGTGCCTGGAATATAGCACCTTCAAACGGAAAGGGGGTTGTGAACTGCTTTCCATGTGATTTGGAATTACATCCTTTTTTAAAGAAGAAAATAATTAATCCTGCCTTCATGGAGGTAACTCAGATATAGGGAAACAGAGTTTTCCAACTACTTCTACTTAGTTCATTCATTCATTCATTGAACATTTTTTGCCTAAGCCCATTCCAGCCAAAGGTTACCTTACAGGTGATACAGGGATAGAATGGATACCACTCGGGGAGGGGCCCGTAGCTCCAGTAGAGACAGAGTGTGGGAAAAATCCCTGAAGATGAGACTTGAACTGTGCCTCAGAAGCTGCTAGGGAGAAGGGAGAGGGCGTTTCAGGCTGAACGCGTGGCATGGGCAAAGGAGACATTCCAGAAACCCTCTGGGGACCCACATTGGCAGGACCCCGCCAGGGCCTCACCCCAGCAACTTCCTAGAACTGAGGCCACCGGCACTTCCTGATAAGGTGTCGTGATTTCCCTCCCTCCTTTCCAAGTATGGGCTCCCCAATTTGTGGGGACTTTATTAAAAACACACAGTTAATGGCTAGGAAAGAGGAGGCATTTTTGCCTTCTCTCTCCCCACCCTGAGCCCCCACTCCGGCTGGAATGTAGCCATCAAAATAAACATTAAATGCAAAATGCCAGAGCTGAGTTATTACTTGTGAGGGTGCTGGGAGAAAAATTTATAGCAACATTACAGTGTTTTGTTAGAAATCTCTTAATGTACCAAAATGGGAAGGTGTGTGTGTTTTTTATTAAAATGTTGCACTCTATAAATCCAATCTGCAGGAAGGACACAGGTGGTGACTCAGGGACTCAGCTGAGGAAGCTGTCACTTCTATCTTTGGGGCCCATCCTGTTCCCTGGCTCTGGGAATAGCCTCTCCCGGGCTCCTCTGCACCTCTCTCCTTCCCTGAAAAAGAGCTGGCTCTTCCCTCCCCCACTCCCGCCCTCAGGAGGAGAAGCCACGGAAGGGGTGTAGAGATCTGTGAGAGACTTCCCTCAGAGTCTGACTGAAAGCTGCAATTTTCTTTAAAGGCCGTTCTGAGCAGCAGAGCCCCGCAGGGCCTTTATGAAGTTTGTCCGACAGGATGAAATTTCCTGTTGGTCCATTTTCACAAATTTGGATTCTGGCTGATGCTGCATTTTTCAAGGGCTTCTTTGTAACAAGGCAACCAGGTTCTGTCTCTAGTCTTCTCTTCTGGAATGTCCTTCCTCAAAAGGGCAGAGGGTATACTGGAGACGGAAAGATGGGTGCATTTTCTCCTCTTTGCCGCACGCACGTGGGCGTGCCCTTCCTTAAAGAGGACCGTGGCCACAGGAACGATTGTTTTTCTCGCCATCTTTCTAACGGAGACATCGAAGCTGTCCTTCGTGACATTCAATCAGAGATGCCTGGCCTGAACAGGAGTTCGGGAGCCCCTGAAGTTGTGGGTGGAATTGGCTGAGTTGAATGGTAGCCCCCCCAAGAAAAGATATTTCCAGATCCTAGCCCCTGTACCTGTGAATGTGACTTTATTTGGAGGGCGGGGAGAATATTTACAGGTTAGTGAAGTAAAGGTCTCGGGATGAGAAAATCCTGGACTTTCCGGGTGGGCCCTCCATCCCATGACGTGTCCTTACAAGAGACAGAAGACGAGAAGACTCGGAGAACAAGGTCACGTGCAGGCAAAGGCAGAGGTGGGGGTAATGAGCCACCAGCAAAGCTTGGAGCCACCATGAGCTAGAAATGGCAAGGAAAGGTCCTCCTGGAACACAGCCCCACGGATGGACACCTTGATTTCAGGCGTCTGGTCCCCAGAGCTGCCAGAGAACAGGTTTCTGTTCTTGGAAGCCACCAAGTTCTTGGTCCTTTGTTGCAACAGCCTGAGGGAACTACTAAAGCACCCACCTGCCTCTCTCCCGGGGGAGAGTCCTCAGCTTTCATCCAACTGTTAAGAAGTAGCTCTCCCAAAGTGGTTAAACGCCACCAATGTAAATGTGGGAAATTACACGGGCAGAGCTCTCGCTCCCGCAGCACCGTGAGAATTGAACCTACAATTGGGGTGGGCGGGGCCATGAAAGACCCTGTGCCGGGTCTGGTTGACAGCTGCCTGTCTCACCATGCCCCTCCCCCCTGCTCGCTCACACTGGGATCCCTGGGGCCTGAACTCTTACTCCCCGACCTTAGTTTCCTATTCCTCTGAGATCAACTCTGCAAAACATTGAGGAAACTGAGCTCTTTTCAAAAGCATTGCAAAGAGGAGTAGAAAGGGCATGGAGTCCTGGTGTTTAACTTGTCTGCCTGACACACTCTGCTCTGGGAACAGAGCTGAAAAAACATTTAGGGGTGATGAAAATGCGTTGGAGCTAGACAGAGGGGGTGGTTGACCGGCATTGAGAATGTACTAAATGCTGCATTCAGACTAGTGAGGTATTTTAAAGGAGGCAAAGTCTGAAATGACTCAATTGGCCACAGGTGGGGGCAAGTTTCGTGGCCCCAGGACCCAGCGGGATGAGAAACTCCAGAAACCTGGGGACTGGTGGTCTGAACAGGATCTGACATGAGGTCGGTATGGCCACAAGGGCTGCGTGCTCCACCAGGCCCTGCCAAACCTGCACGGTCCCAAACAAGTGCAAGGACTGGAGAGCAGGGAGCCCCTACCCAAGTCAGCTCTAATCCTACAGACCTTCCTGGGAGATACAGATCATCACCACCACTGCACAGACAAACACAGTGAGGCACAGAAAGGACGAAGACTTGTCCAAGGTCGCACAACTGCAGGTCGGGATTAGTGCCCTGCTCCGCCTGTCTCTGAGCCTATGCGTTCTTAACCACCCCTTGAGAAACTCAGCTGGCCCCGGAAAGGGATTCAACTTAGAGAAAGCAGCTAGGAGTTTCCGTGCTGCTGGGGATGGCAGAGCGGTTGGGAGGAAGAGGCTGAATGAGGAAGCTTGGTGTCCAAGGCAGGCCCACAGCACATCTCTGTGCAGAGGCAGCGAGAACACAAGTGCCCGGCTTTCCAGCCAGGTCCCATCCACCGCCAGCTCTGCAGGATTTGCGTTTCCCTGGGCCTCTCTGGCATCCGGCAATTCCTCATATGGCCTGGATCCGCCTCCTTCAGCACTTGGGCCGGAACTGAGGGAGGGTGCGTTGCACAGACCTGCAGAGGTGGCGGGGGGCCCTGAAATGGCAAACAATAAATGCAGAGACGGTGCCACTTCCCAGGGACACCCACAGCCCAGTTCCCGGGGCCATGCCGCTGTCTCCTGGTGGCAGCCCAAGCCTGGAACAAGGCTATAGATGTAATTGTTTCTTTTATTTCAGCAGCTACCTTTTTGGTTTTTCAAGTTGATTTGCTCCATCAGGTTGGGGGTGGGGCGGGGGACACCATAGGTTCCCCCAAGGGCTGGGGATGGTGAACCGCACCCCATACTGTACTTCAGCCCTTAGTTTGGCAGTCAAGGCCCCTGCTCCCTACCACCCCACCCCCCACACACCCCTTGGCTCAGGGTGTCCACCCCATTCTCCTTGCATCTGTGTGCTGGAGCCCTGCTCTCCAAATATCAGAGAAGTGAGGCGAGGCCTGCTGTGTGCCCACAGGTCCCAAGGAGGGAAAGAGGACAGGCGGGTGGAACAGAGAGTCGAGGTCAGGTCACTGGCATCCTCAGGTACTACTAGCCTGACGAGGGGGTTGGGAAGACTGGCAGGCAGCTAGTGAAAGCAGGAGGCAATAAAAATATAATAACCACCACCACGTATTAAGCACCTACTATGTGCTAGAGCTGCTTGTAGCTGTCTCTCCTTCTGTCTCTGATGTCTAGGGTTATTCAGGAACATCTCTCCTGCCTTCCCCTCTGCACCATCCTCTCCCTTCCCTCCTCTCTGCCTTCCTCCCTGCTGATTACAAGCCTTGGATTATGTGGATCAGAATGGCACTGGCTGTTTCCTACAACAGGTGCTAAGGCCAGGACCCGTCCCTCTTGAGGCAGGCGGAAGCAGCCGAGGGGGAGGGGGTACAGGAAGGGGGTGCTCATGCCAGACCCCACCCCACTCCGTGAAGTCAAGGGGTACCTTGGATGCAGAGACAAAGACACCAGGTCTGACCTCTGGCTTGTAGTGTGACTTTGGGCAAGGGGTATCACCTCTCTGGGCTTTCGTTTTCTAGACTGCAAAACAGGAAGGTGACCCTATCCCACAGGGTGCGGGTGAGCTTACAGAGTCAGCAGAGGTGAAGGTGCTGCCGCTGTAAGTACGAGGTGGTGGAGCCAGGAGGTGGAGGGCAGCAGGGACCTCCTCCCCTAAACTGCCCCCTACTCACCCACCCACACACCCAGAACACACACACACCCCATCTCCTGCCCGCACCAGCTGAGGGGAAAGGCAGACCCAACCCTGGGCACTCCAGAGTCCTTTGGCCTTTTTACTCCTAGAGCTTTGAAAGGCCCATGACTAGGAGGAGTTGTGGTCAGAGGAGAAGAGTGAATGTGACCCATTTTCCAAACGTTGAAGGGCACGGACCCCGATTTGTCACTTCTGATTCATTAAGGCTGGGCTATGACGTTTAAGAAGCAGCATCTGCCCTGGCTGGTGTGGCTCAGCGGATTGAGTGCCGGCCTGTGGACAGAAAGGCTGTTGGTTTGAGGTTCGATTCCCAGTCAGGGTACATGCCTGGGTTGCAGGCCAGGCCCCCAGTTGGGGGCGAGCAAGAGGCAACTGATCAAAGTTCCTCTCACACATGGATGTTTCTTTCCTTCTCTTTTCCCCTCCCTTCCCCTCTCTCTGAAAATAAATAAATAAAATCTTTAAATAGCAGCCTCTCTGGTATAGAAAGGAGGCCATTATTGCTGTTACTAAGAAAATACCTTAAGTGAGCATGACCTCCTTTCAGCCTTGCAGCTATTTTATGGAGCGGTTACTATTATCCCCATTTCACAGATGAGGAAACGGAGGCCCGTGAAGGAAGTCACTTTGCCTATATTACACAGCCAAAAATCGGTGGAACTGGGATTCAAATCTGAATCTAAAGCTGGGCTCTTGATCACTAATGGAACTGCTGTTGGGCATTTTGCTGCCCCTCCCCCAGCCCCTTAGGTCTCCCTACTACCACCGACAGACTCGCCAGCTCTTTCCCTGAGAGAACCCATAAGCCCCTCCCAGCATCCTTGAGAACAGTTGGGGGCAGGGAGTTGGAGTAGGAATGGGAGTCAACACAACTGCCCCTGGCTGCCCACAAACTCTTGAGACTCGGGGGAAGGGACAAGGGGACAGATGAGTCTTTAGGAGGAAGGGAAATAGGGGCCATGCTCTCCCCAGCGATGGGAGCAGAGTGAGGCCGGGGTGCTCAGGGAGTGCGGGGGATTCCTCGGGCTCTGGGAAACGGTGGGGAGGATGAGTGGGGGGAAGGGGAAGGCGGGGGAACAAAGGGGGGCTGAGCTCAGGGACCCGCAGCAGGAAAGAATCAGGAAGGCAGCCTTTCCCTGTCCCTTTGACTCTCCCCAGCTCCAGCTTGATTTTCTGGGTGTGGAATGGAAAAACCACCCCTTGAGACCCTCTGCCTCTTGGTAGCAGAGTGAAAGGTGCCTGGGGTGGGGGGTAGGTGGCAAGGGGGTGAAGCCCACCTCTGAGGGGACAGAGGGGACTGAGGAGAGCCCTGTTTTGTCCTGTTTTGAAGGGGTCAGCTCTGAATAGACCAGCGGCGTTTAACTTTCAGGAGGGCGAGGGCTCCTGCGAGACCCTGTGGAAAATGCGAACCCTCTGCCCAGAGACACACAGGCAGACTCCGTGTGAAGGGCCCTCAGCTCCCTCTGGCGATCAACACTGCTGTCCCTGCCTCCACGCAGCCTCCGTCTGCCCAGTGGAGAAATGGATAGAAAGGTGTGCGTACCTCCCCGGAGCTAAGAGGGGCAGGAGCAGACCCCCCCTCCTGACAAGCACCTCAGGAAACTGAGACCTCACCGCTGCCCAGGAGGTGGGTGTCTCAGGACCCTGGCATATGCGAAGTGAGGTGTTCTTACCTCCATTTTCCTCGTGGCCAATCTTTCCGAACCACATTTGGAAATCTTAGAGGGCCCACTTCCAGGAGAGAAGGGACAGAGGAGAAGGCAAGAAGGGGCAGGGGGCTTCTGTCCAAACACCTGAGACTGGGGTGTTCGCTAATGAAGTCTGGGAATTATCTGCGGATTTAAATGGTCTGCGCTGTAACCGATATTCGAGTAATGCACTGACTCGGACCTCCCGGGAGGACTTTCGGTTCCAGCAACTTCCTCCCGGTCAGGGATTAAAGCGGTCGCCGGGTAGAGCGGAGACGACCTTGCTTCACGGGCTTTTGAGCCGTATTTTCCTCGGGGCTCGGCAGACCACCGCTCTGCAAGCTCTCTCCCCGCGCTTGCGGAGGGACAGAAGGCAGGGCACCGGGCTCCGTGGCTCTCCTAGCCTGCGCTTTCAGACTGGAAACCCAGCGCGGCGCGCAGAAGTAGCGGGCCCGCGCGCGGGGAGGCAGATCCCCGAAGCGCATGAGGGAGGGGAGGCCAAAGGTGTGCGTTCCCACGGGTGAGGGCAGCGAGGTTGGTCATTTTTTTAAAACCTCCATCCCTCCCGCTTTGCATCCGTGACGCTCAAGAACTAACTGTGTGAGCCACCAGAGCTCTCCAGACGCACTGATTACCGGGCGCGCCGGGGTTTGCGCTGTCGCCAGGTGAACGAAGATGTGTCCGGACTCAGACTGCCTTCGGGCCCCCTCGCTGCCTGGCCTTCTTACACTTAGCCTGGGAGGCGGGGAGGGAGACACCCTGCAAGGCCTGTTCCAGCCAGGGGCCGACCGAAGACTGGGGCTCAGCGAAAGGCTAAGCAACTAAACTGGGGGTGCAGGTCCAGGTGTGAGGTGCGGACGGTGGGCGAGGAGGAACGGCAGGCGACCGTGCGCTCCCAGGCCCCTGCTAGGCGAGTCGTGACCTCGTCCTAGCCTCCTCCAGCGAGGTCCTGCCGCGGGGCTCCGAGCGCCTTATCAACGGCCCTCGAAGGAGTCCCTCCGCAGGGCAGCGCGGCGTCCTTGGGCGCCTACCTGCGGGGTCTGGCGTGGCGCTCGCCGCGGCCCCGTAGCCACTGGAGAAAGTCTGTGGGACGGTGTCTCCCTCCCTGCCTCCCCCACCGGAGGCGGCGCGGGCGCTGGAGCCGAGCGCGGGAAGGCACCACGGTGTTCGCATCCCGGGGGAACTGGAGCAGGGTCTGGAAGCCTGGACCCGGTGGCGGGCGCTGACGCCGACTCCAGGCCTCGGAGGTTCTTCCCCTGCCGAGAGGAGGGCGCGGCGGCTCCGAGCATGTGGCCCGGACTGGTGAGAGACTGACCCGGCTCGCCGCTGTGGCGCCCGCGCCTGCGGTACTAGAGAAATTGGAGGTTCTCTGGGCGTCCTAGGGGCCGAGAGGGATCCCGTACCTTTCAACCCACCGGTCCCCAGCGATCGCTGAGAACCGCCCTGGGTTGCAGAGACCCCCAAGTAGCTCAGTGGTCATCAGTGCGGCTGCTGATGCCAGCTCACTTGTGCTGGGAGCCCAGTCTCTGCTTTGCTGTGTGACAGTAGGCAATTGCTTCACTTCTCTGCAGGCGGATTTTTAAAAATCCTTGCAAAATGAAGGTAATGGAACCACCATAGGGTTTTTGCGAGGACTGCGGAGACCTCCGTGGGCGAGGGCGAGCTTGTCGCAGCTGTCTGACGCAGGACGGCTAGTATTGTTCCGTCCAGGGTGTGCGGCCTGTGCACCTGTGTGCCAGGGACTGCCTTCTCCGCAGTTGCCCAAAATGTCCTTCCAGCGTCCCCAAACCTCTGGGCAGCCCTTCTTGTACCCTGGCACTCCTGGAGCCAGATAGTGTGCACACTCGCTGCACTGGGCACGGTCCCCCTCAGCCACCCTGGGCGTGTAGGCTGGGGCGGTCGGGCAGGTCACACAGGTAAGCAGGTCACAGGTACTAAGCAGGTAAGCGGGTGGAGCTGGAGTGTGTGCCTCCGCCCCAGCTCCACTGTTTGTCCAGGGGGGTGGGGAGAGGGAAGTGGGGGGCAAAGGCAGAGGGAGCTCAGACCAAGAAGGTAGCCCCCATCTGTCCTTCCCTTTGCAAGGAAGGAGTATCTGCTGTGCCTCTCCCACCTGATCTCGTATCCCTGGCCTCCAGAGTTCCAGCCCCAAACCACAGGGACTGAACGGTTACCCTCCTCTCCAGACCTGGGGCAGTTCTCGCTCATCCGACTCATTCGTTCGTTCATTCATTCCCTCTTCAGTTATTCACACAACAGATACTGAGTGGTCCTGTGTGCCCAGCACTGGACTTCCTGCTGAGAGACAGCAGACACAGACTCCCATTCTAGTAGGAAGACAGGCATCAAATCAAATAAAGCAACCCACATGGGAGATGATGTCAGGTCAAGATATTTGCTGGGGAGGAAATACACCGGCAGAGGTGACAGATCAGTAGCTGGGGTAGTGAAGGGAGGCGTCCCAGAGCAGGCGCACTGGGCACTCAGCCTTGACAAAGACTCTTCTTCTCTTTTCATTTTTATTTATGGACTTGAGAGAGAGAGATCAATGTGTTGTTCCTCTTATTCGTGCATTCATTGGTTGATTCTTGAATGTGCCCTGAGCTTTGGATCAGAGGGATCGAACCAGTAACCTTGGTGCATTGGGAGGAAACTCTAACCAACTGAGCTACCTGGCCAGGCTGAGAGAGACTCTTCTTCACCACATCCCCTCCCCCGGCTGTGTGCAGAGCTTCTGGAGCCCACAGAAGGGGGAAGCCGCTTTCCAGGAGGGCTGAACGGGAGATTCAAAAGGGGGAAAGTAGGGGGCAGCCAGAGCAGTGCCTGCTGGGGGCGCAGGGCTTGAAGCAGCGCCCCTGCTGCCCCCACGGTTCCTGGTTCCCAGGGGAGCACTCTGAAGTGCAAGGGAGAGCCAGGTGTGTCAAGGGCAGCAGGAGAGGCTGAGAGACAAACAGTAAACCAAAGAGAAGCCTTAGCTTCAGGAGAAACAGCACGCAGAGGCTGAAGCCGCCAGATGGCTGCAAGGGCGCCCTGCACCGTTGAGGAGGAACTGAGTGGGCGTGGCAGGGCACTCAGCGCTGGATGGGTGGGTGGACGGGCCGGCTGATGGATGAACAAATGAGGGAAGGCACGCAAAAATAATCGGCTACGCTTATCAGCGTCCTCCTCCGAAAGGTGTGTGTGAGGGGACTTAGCAGAGGGGGGGTGTTTCTTAGAGCAAACGATTTGTCCAGAATGTTCTCACAAAGTTGCAGGCAAACCCACGGCACGGACTCACTCGCAGGCACACGCTTGCCCTTTGTGAGTGCAGCTCGAAGGTGCAACGCAGAAAAGCAGAGGTTCTCACGCAGGTTCCAAGGGCACAGGCCCCTCGGCGTGCCAGGACAGGTTCCAGCTGAGGACGCCTAGCGCCGCACCTCAGTGCCCTTGGTCTGACAGCCCCCGGGGGCTGGGGAAAGGTGGGATAAGGAGGCAGTAATCAAACAGGTAATACAAAGCGCCGGGTGTGTAGGTGGTCAGAGGCAGCGTTCAAGGAAAGCTTCCTGGCACGAGGCAGTTTTTTTGCGTTGAGCGCGCACAGCGCAGAGGTTACCGAGACTGTTGCCTAAATGCAAGTATACCTGTCTTGAAGTCCCTCCTCCCCCGACGCCACCTCACCTGTTTCACTTCTCATCGCCTTCCCCTGTGTCCAGGCCTGACAGTGGGGGTGGAGGAGCGGAGGGGTTGCTGCCCCCCTCTGGGTGCTTGCAGGCAACCTCTGAGCCCGCGGGCCCAGGCGCCAGCTCCCTTTGAATCCCTCGGCAAACCTGCACCTCTCAGCCCCTGGTCCGCACGGCGTTTTCCTTCTTTCATTCAACACACGTTCTACGAGTGCCTACAATGGGGCAAGTCCTCCGGCGAACAGGGCCGGCCTGGCCTCTGCTCTGAGAGAACTCGCTGTTTCTGTGCACCCCCGAGGGGCCACACATTCTTGATCTTGTTGCTTCCTTCAGGAAGAAGGAGAGGAAGAGCAACTCCTTTTCCTTGGCTAGAGGAAGCCAGCAACGTTGGGGGCTGGTGCCTGGCTGGGCAATGGAAGGGACTCAGGCTCTGAGAGCCCTGGTTTCAGTATTTTATCCCACAAATATTTGTGGGGCGCCAGGCATGGCAGAGGCGGCCCTGGGGGAGCCTCCAACTAGCGAGATCAAGACGAACAGCCACCCTAGCAACCAGACAACCACCAAGTGCAGGACGGAGATGCTGCAAGCAGACGCACCAAAGCAAACTGGGTCAGATGGGGAGGCTTTCTCTGAAGGAAGAGACTCTAAGCTGAACCCCAAATCACTGGTGAGACAAAAGCGCAGTGGCGAGACTGGGGGCCCAGAACTTGGCAGGATCAGAGAACTGAAAGAGACGGGCAGGACAGGAGCTGGTTGGGATGGTGGCAGTCTCGGCTCACTCGCTTTTTGCTCTCTGAGCTTGGAAAGTGAATTGCTTTCTTTGAGTGTCAGTCTACCCATCCGAGAAATGGGCACAACAAGCCAAGCAGCTCCAGATTGCCAGGAGGATGACCTGCGGGTGGCTTCCACACAAGAGCATAGTAGGTGTTCAGTAAACACACGGGTCCTCATGTGGCTAAGGTGTGCAGGCCAGAAAGGCGCAGGGCCCCTGGTGGCGGTGGTTTCAGGCCTGCGCACCCCCAGATATCTTTATTAACGCACACTTCAAGGTAAGCCGCGATTGAAACCAGATGTGGGATCTCATCTCGAAGTCACAGTAGGAGGCAGAGTAAGAAGCAAAGACAGGAGACACCTAGGGAGTGGTGTATCGAGCTGGGGTGAGGAGTGGTCGGTATGAGGTGGGGGTGGGACTCCAGGTATTTTTTCTTTGAGAGATCTTATGTGCAGATTGACTTCTGACCTGCATTCCTGGGTTCGGGTGCTCAGGACCTCATTTTGCTTTGCCCCTTCACCTCTCACCCCACTCCCAACCTCCCTTGAGGAGGATATGTCCTCCACACACAGATTTTCTCTGCAGTTTATCAAGGGCTTCTTTAACTGGTCTCCTTCAGACCCAGTCATTCCACAACCAGGGACCCGTTTTCTCTTTTTTCGTTTTGTTTCGTTTTGTTTTGTTTTGCGTTTTCCATGGTGGAAATGTCCTCCTGGGTAGGTGAAGGGACTAGATTCAGCATGGGTTCCCAAAACAGTGCTGCTACTTCGGGGCTGTGTGACCTCGTTGTGGTGACCGCACCTCTCTGAGCTTTGGTTTGCTCAGGGGAAAATTGGAGACCCCAATCCCCACCACTCAAGGTTGTTGTGAGGCACAGTTGATGACTGGCTGTGTGGAAGGGGCTCGGTGCTCAGTGAAAGTCCCCCCCCCACCCCCCGCTGCCGCAGGTCCCAGGGAGGTGCGCCTGGGCAAGGGAAATCAATCACAATCCATCAAATGAGAGGTCACGAGTGCCTCACCCCCACCTCCAGCGGTGAGCAGGTGACAGCGCGGCCACGGGGCGCTGCCGGCCGATCTCCAAGCTCCACACTTTCAACCCAGCCAGCCAGAAAACCCCCTGGGCTGGGCGCAGACAGAGGTGTGCGCGGCTCTGTCCCGGGCCAGGCGGGCAGAGCAGGGGAGGAGGCAGCGCTCTTCAGCTTCTGGCCCAGCCAAGGAGTTCTCCTGGGGCGAGAGAGCACAGGCCCCTCCGTATCTTCACCCAGAACCCTTCACAGGGAAGGGAAATAGTGAACCCACGTGAAAGCGGCCATGCACAGGGCGGCTGCGGCGAGTGTGTTAATCTCATGGAGGAACCGAGAATGGGGAAGAGGGGTTGGAAACACAGAGGAAAAGGCATCAGTGCAGAGGCCCGCAGCTGCGCCGCCAAATTCGCGCGAAAGTGTGCAAAAGACTCTCCTGCACCCGGAGGCTAGCGGCCCAGCTGACTCCGAATGTCAAAACCTGTTAGCTTAAAAAAAGAAAAAATCTATCACTGAAGTTTTGCATGCCCCCTCCTCTAGGCCAAAGCTGGGACCAGATAATTGTCAGCCTAGCCTTGAGAACCCTAAGGGTCCTGACACCTTCCCGGCTCCGCCTAGAATCGGAAAATCCTTCGGGTGCCTCGGGGTAGAATCCCCAGGATTCTACCACAAGACAGGAAAGAAAGGGCAGGGGCGGTGGAAGGAGAGTAGGGAGAAGGAAGGAGAGATTCCGGGCGGGGTGGGGGCGGGGGCGGATCACTCTCTCTCTATTCACCGACCCCTTCAAAATCTTAAGAGGGTTTGGGAGATCTGGTCAACTTTCCGAAACATCTGAATCTTTTTACAGCCCTCCGTTCTTTCCCTGGGCCAGCTGTGGTGAGGGAGGAGGAAGAGGAAAGAAAAAGTGAGAGAGGGAGGGAGAGAGAGAGAGGGAGGGAGGAAGAAAGAGAGAGAGAGGGAGAGAGGGAGAGAGAGAGAGAGAGAGAGCGCGAGAGAGCGAGCGCGAGCGTGGTGGAGGGAGGAGGAGGGAGAGGAGCGAGCAGGCCGGCGCGGCGCGCACAGCCACCGCCTCCTCGCGTCTCCAAACTCCGGGCCGGGGCGCGCGGTGGCGTCCTCGCGCTCTGGCTGGCGCCCCCGCCCGTCGCCCGCGCGAGCCAGGCATGAATGCTGAGACTTGCGTCTCTTACAGCGAGTCGCCGGCCGCTGCCATGGACGCCTACTACAGCCCGGTGTCGCAGAGTCGGGAGGGCTCGTCACCTTTTAGGGCTTATCCCGGCGGCGATAAGTTCAGCACTACTTTCCTGTCCGCCGCCGCCGCCGCCAAAGGGCAGGGATTCGGGGACGCCAAGAGCCGGGCTCGCTACAGCGCGGGGCAACAGGACCTGGCGGCGCCCCTGGAGAGTAGCGCCGGGGCGCGGGGCTCCTTTAACAAGTTCCAGCCCCAGCCCCCGGCCCCGCAGCCGCCGCAGCCGCCGGCACAGCCGCAGCCCCAGCCGCCGGCGCAGCAGCCGCATCTCTACATGCAGCGAGCCGCCTGCAAGACGCCCCCGGACGGCAGCCTCAAACTCCAGGAAGGCAGCGGCGGCCACAACGCGGCTTTGCAGGTCCCCTGCTACGGTGAGTGCACGTGCGCGTCCCCCGGGGCTGGGGACGCCAGGGCCCGTGGATTCGACTCCCTCGAGACCCATTAGGCTTTCGGGAGGCAGGAGTTGGGCTGAGGAGCTGCGTGCGGGCCGAGCAGTGGGCAACTCCCGGTCGGGAAATGGGGACCAACCGCTCCGAAGGTACGGAGAGATTCGTCTGGCCCCTTCACGCCCACCCTCGCCACGGCCAAGGAGCATTTGAGCTATTAAACTCGGAGTTTGTTCCACCCCTTCTTTGCCCTTTCTGCGACCGCTCGCTTTGCGCTGCCCGCGGGACCGGCTTCGAAGCGGAATTCTCGCACCCGCGCCGGGCGTGCGGCGGGAAACAGTTGCGGCGCTGCGCTCGGGCGCGGGGCTCCCGGCTGCCTCGGCCTTGCTCCCCGCGGGAGTGGAGGCTCCTCCCGCGGAGCCACAGGTGGGAGCGTCGCAGGTGCTGAGCCTGGCTGGGAGCGCAGTCGTCGGAGCGCACCCGGGATGCCCGGGAACGAGGGCGTCACACGGACACGGCCCCGAGACGCCTGGGGCCGGGGAAGACGCGAGTCCGGTGGCCCCGGAGCGCGGCTCGCTGCGGGGAGGCGGCCGGCCAGAGTTCCTGAGCGTTTCTCTCCCGGAGAACCGGGGGAGGCTGGCCGGCCGGCCTGGGAACAGTGGTTTGCGGCCAACCCCCACAGGGAGGCAGGAAGCCGAAGATCTTGGGGATTCGGTGCTGGGCGAAGAGGGAAGTTCCTTCTCTTCCACTGATTTGGGCTCACAGAGAACCCGAGGCCTAAATGACCTCCAGGCCCCCTTGAACATAGGCTGGGGCGCCCAGAACTCAGCGACCGTCGTGGCGGAGGGAGCCTCTCAGGGGCTGCCCGAGGCCAGAGCAGCTCAGGAGCCGAGGCCCTTACCCCCAGAACCGGGACTGGTGAGCTCCAGGCTGGGCGCGGGGAAACGGGGAAGGGAGGGGAAATCTTCCCCGGACTAGGAGCCCTAGGCACACAGCCTTCCCCTGAGGCCTTCAGGCAGCCGCTGGAGATGAGCTAGTGCCGACAGGGCAGTGGCTTTGGCTGAGCTGATCCAGGCCGTTTGGAGAGACTCCAGGCCCGGGACACAAGTGGGACATGGAAGAGGCCTTGGCAGCTGGAATAACCTTAGGAAAACAGCCCAGGACAAGCAGTTTCTTACACTCGCACTGGCTCTCCCTCCCTTGGTCTCAGAATTAGTTCATTAGGTGGCTGTTGACACGCAGGAACCTTCACACAATCACATGCCTGTCTACACTTGCATTCGAGACACACACACACACACGCACACAGAACCTCTTCCTCAGGAGCCAACGTGGTCACACATCAAGCACACTCATTCAAGTGGCCTTGCACCTAGTCACACACTCCCAGACTGAGCAGATTTAGGAAGACTCAGTGGCCTTTCCCCACTCCCTCCACCTTCCTGCTGGAATGAGATCAGTCACTATCCACAGGCAGGCGGTGGGAACCCTCAGCCCTGTGCGCACACACCGGCCTGCCTCCCGGCCGCCCCCAGGGCCTCCTCACCCACGGCAGTTGGGACTGCTAGGTGAGAGCAAGTCTCACTCTGGGGGACCCATGGACGTGCGTTGCAAAACCAGGGGAGTTGCTGCTTTCTCTTCCACTGCACTGGATTTTCGTGTTTTAAAGAAGTTCACCAGTGAAACTTCTGAGGAGAATGAGACATAGGCAAGGAGAGATCCCAGGCTGCTTCCACCTTCACGTTTGGAAGATGCCTTGATTCCAGAGGGAAAGAACTGGCTCCTGCTGAACCCCGTCTCTGAGCTCTCCTGGGCCCTCACATGCCAATGCGGCCCTTCCATTGCTTGCCTTTGCCATTGGGGCTCCCCACGCTGTGACCTGGGAGCAAGGATCTAACTCCTCTACACCCCATCTGCATCATGGGGAGGTGACAGTAAGACCTCATTGGGTGGTGAATGTCCCCCCTCGGAGAGAACAGGAGTCTGGCCTACCCTCCTCCACCCCGATGGAAACATCATCGGCAGCCTCCGCGTTGCTGGGAACCTCCGAGCACCCAGTTCTGAGCACAGGACAGGCGCCTGCCCCTGCTGTGGGCAAGACCGTAAGCTGCAGGCTGGGACAAAAGGCAGCCTGGGATCACTGACAGGACCCCACTCCCTGGCCCCCGGAGATGGAGGCACTGCTGGGGCAAAGCCACAAACAACAAACAGCTCTGTTTATTCTTCTCCTCTCGGCAGCTGTTTCGCTGCCTTGGGAGAGATCTCTGGTCCTAGTACAAGAGAGGTTAGGCACGTAGGTTTGACAGGAGGCTCCGGAGGCCCCGAGAGGTGAGGCTCTGCCCTTCACAGAGGCAGCTCCACAGAGGGCCTCTAGACTGCCAGCAAGGAGGGAAACTGAGGCAGGTGTTGACAGCTGTTCTTTCCCACCCTTGTCGCAGTGTGTATTCAAAGGGGAGAAAGAGATTCCAGGAAAAAGCATTGAGATATTCCCAGGAGCTTGGGGGGAAGCGGGGGCAGACGGAGCACTGTCTGGGCTGAGCCTGGCCTTAGCACCCCTGGGTCCTGAGGTATACCCAGGTAGCTTGGACTTTGCAACCTCCTTCCCAGCTCAGTGGGTCCAAGGCAGAAGCCATTTCTCAATGGTAACTAGCGGAGCAGGAGGCGAGGCTCCAAAGTTTTCTCTGGGGCCTCAGCCCCAGGAGCCACTCCCCGTTTTCAAGGGGCCCGCTGCCAGCGAGGTGCGGGCCGGGCGTGGAGGTGCGCCAGGGCCACGGCGCGGGAGTGCGCAGCGCGAAAGCCGCCTCTGTCTCTGCCACTCGGATTTCTCCCAGTTGCCAAAAGTGGAGGTGAGAAATCGTCCCCGACTTCTGTCATCTCTGCTTTTCACTGGGCCCCCGTTTCCCTGAACAGCCCTACACGGGGCAGCAGGAGAAACGAGCAAGAGGACCGGCAGTGCCCTCCAGCTCAGACACCTTTGCGTTTTTACGAAAGAGCCCCACCCGGGTCTTGTCTTCCACGACCCCGACCTCGCCAGGCTCCGGGTCCGCACTTTGGCCTTCCGAAGTCCCTGCCCATCCTTGGCCCATTTTTGACCGCGTGGGCCCCAAGGAGACATGCCAGGTTTGGGATCCGACATTTCTCGGCGGCAAGAAGAGCCTCCTCGCCTCCGGGGTGGGAGCTCAGGCCGCTCTCCCCGACACCCGCGGCTGACTCTCGAGCCGCCCCATGCACACCAAGCCTCGCGCGTCCCCAGATGCTTCGGGGAGCAGCCCTGCTTCCTCTCTCTTTCACTTTCGATTCGGTGCATGCAGGTTTTCGTTGCTAGCGGAATGCTACCTTCCCATACACTCCGGCGGAAGGCAGCGCTCTCAGCCCAGAGGTCTGGGGAAACCTCTGGGGCCCACTGAGGGGCTGGTCCAGATTTTAGACGCAGTGCTTGGATGCTGGCAATATTTATTTCCACTCACCAACACAATCACACACCACAAAATGTGTGAACTCTGTCCTAGTCCAGTCCTATTCAAACGCAATCAAAGAACCAGCGTGGGCTTTTGAATTGGACCCCACTCCACCCCCCAAAAAAATCATTGAGAACCGTAGGTGTAGGCAGAAGCGTTAAGAGCCCTGGGTGATTGTGGGGTGACCAAGGGAAGACTCGCGCCTGGGAGCTGTGCCCTCGCAGAACCCCGTCAGTTTGGGAGGAGAGGCATCAGAAGGAAGATGCTTTTAATTTCTGACTTTGTTAATTTCTATAGCCGCCAGCAATTCTGCCTAAACAGACACATTCTTAAACAGAACAAAAACAAGGCGTGGATTAAAGGGCTAGTATTATGTTAAATCAATCGATTCCAACAAAGTTTTCTTTCTCCTAAATGATTTACAAACAGCAAAGCCCACATAGCTAAGCGGGGCGGTTGGAGAGTCCTTCGGAGTCACGCGGTCCGGACCGGCATCCCCGTTCTGTGCTGTATACGCACGCGAACACGGTGGGGGAGATTTTTTTGTAAGTTCTAAGAAAATTGCAGAAGAGACCTCGGTGAGCTGGGGATCCTGCCTTGTGCCAGACGGCGGTGGTTTCTTGAGTAGGGTGACCTAGTACGTCCGGGCATTACCCTGTCCGACTCGGAAAGCGGGGTCACCCCCGGCTGCGGCAGGAACCTCGCTGCGGCCGCGGGGCTATCCCGGAGTCGCCGAAGCCCCGAGCTGGGGTGCGGCACCACGGGGCCGTCCTGGGAAAACAAGTTAAAATACCACGCGTGCAATTTAGCCAAAGTCCCTGAGGACTTTCGTTTTAGAGAGAGGCTGGGCGCGCTTTTCCGGGGATGGACCTTTATTTTGGCCGTTGCCGTCCGTCTCTCTCTTCCTGCAGCTCCCTGCACGGCTTTGTCTGAGGGGCAGATGGAAACGTGAAATAGAAATGCAGTGGTCTTTGCAGCTTTAGGGGTGCGGGAGGTTGGGGCCCCGCATGTTAGTCTGGGCTCCAGGCTTCTCTGCTGACCCCTGGACCAGGGTGCCCCAAGCAACCAGCAGGGAGAGAAGGGGTAAACTGCCTGGAGCCCCAAGGCCCTGCGGCCATAAGATGGAGAACTGGGGGAGCGCGCTTGAGCGGTGCGTCTTTTCCTGCAAGAAAAGGGAAGTGTGGGGTGGGGGCACGATTCGATGGAATGCTTAGGGAGAGAAGAGAATTCTCTGCTCTGGTAGCTTCAGTGTCTGCAGCTCCCACGACCCCCAAGAACCTCGTCCCCAGCTCTGTTTTGGGACATTAAGAACCCAGCCAATTGTCTGGACTCGCCTTCAAGGCGCCACCTGGTCACATGCCCACGCAGCCTCGGGGTTCCCCAAGAATCGCTGAAGGGACAGGGGAGCCATCAGATTAGGAAACCAAGACAGCGAGGCCCCCTGGCTACATGGTACCATCGCTCGGCACATGTGTTCAGAACGAAAGCTACTGGCCCATCTCGTTCAGGGGCCGCGGGCAGCGCACTCTACTTTCTGGTTTGCGCTGGACAGTGGAAGGGGCCTTTCTTGCAAACAGGGTCCTTTTTCAGAAAGAAGAGGCACCTCTCTCCCACCAGCAAGCTTTCCCAGCTGCAGTCTGGTCCCTCTGAGATCAGAATTATTGACGCCCCCGGGGAACTCCCTTCCAGAGGTACAGCCCTGTGCCTTCTTCTCTGGCCTATAGCTGTGCAAACGAGCGGTAGACACCCCCACCTCTCTGCCAGATGTGCCTTTCTCACCCAGCACCGAGGTGCGCAGCGGTCTGGTAGCGCAAATACGTGCTGCCTGGGAGCTGGTCTCACCAGGAAGGCTGACTCGGTGGGGCAGCAGAAACCTCTGGTGTGTCCAGGGTGGTGTCCTCAGCCCTGCTGCATTCTGTCTCCTTAGCAAAGACCTACTTCTGTAGCACGTCCCACCCCAGGGGAGGGAGGGGTGAATAGGACGTTGAAGCTTGGCGGAGAGAAGAGACAGGCAAAGGGGAGGCTCAGAGGAGTGAAAGATTGGGGAGTGGGTGGCAATTCCAGGCAGCAGTCAGGTTGAATTGTGGTTGCAGAGGCAGCTGGTGGACAGGGTGGTCACCATGGCGCTTCAAGGCAACGGGAACGCCTTTAAGAGAGGAAGGTGACTGGGAGCTGCTGGCATGGGGTGGGGGTGGGGTGAAAAAGCCGTCACAACCCTTTCAGTACCTGTCTTTCCCGCCACCGTGCTGCTTGTATTTGGGACCCCAAGGTCAGGGCTACTGGGCGCTGTCGCCCACAGTGGGGCAGCTACTGCAACTACTCCTCCAAACAGGGGGCCGCCAATCATAGGCGTCAGCCCCTTGCCCCTTGCCGTGGCCTGCTGGTGACCCGGGTGGGGCAGAGCAGCTGGCTCCCCCGTGCTCGCGGCGGTGATGGGGAAGATTGAGAAACTGTGTGGGGTTGGGTTTGCGACGCTAAGACCCAAGTGCCACAAGCGCGGGGCAGCGCGCAGTCCTGGTGTAGATGGCAGGCAGGTCTCCACCGGTGCCTCTTCTACGCTGCACGTGGCCTTGGGAAAATCCCTTCCCTTTCCCCTCCTGCATCTGAATGTAGCTCTGTGAAATGTTGGGGTCTGGACAATTTCCAAAGACCCTCCAGGGATGTTTTTGCCGGTACTGGTTTGGACCTGCGTTCACCGCATTTCCCTGCCCTCCCGCCACTACATACATTTCTGTCCAGGAGAGATCAGATAGAGTGGACAGAAACGGCTTCCCTGGGAGCGGAAATGGGTCCTGAGGGCTCCTGGGGGGGGGCGGGGGAGGCGGCTCGAAGGCATGGGGATGAACAGGGCAGCAGCTCCGAGACAAAGTGGGCGGCAGTATTGGAAGGCCTTGGTTGAATGCAGATTCTAGACGACTCTGGGGCGGGGCCTGAATGTGGAGAGGGGTGAGCTACAGGCATCTTTGTGCTCACAGGTGACCGGGCTCAAGCCGAGGCTCTGGAGCTCCTGGCCCCTCCAGACCACCCGTGTCCCTCCTTGCCTCCACTCATCTTCCCTACGTCTGAGTTTACCGAGCACCTAAGTGCCAGACAGCGTCCTCGGAGAACAGACCAGGCACAGACGGGGCACCTGCCCGCTCTCCCACAGCTCATACCCAGGAGTTTACATCCAAGCATAATAAACGCCTACTGGCTGGAAGGGCGAATGAAGTACTGGTGTCGCGTTCTGAGCGTGGCTCACCTGGTTGGGGCCACCTGTGAGCAGATCCCAGGACCTTGTCGTGAGTGCAGGCCTGGGGTCTGTGTGCGCCTGTGCACAGCACGGACACGGTGGGTGTTCGCCCTCGTTGGGTCTGTGTTCTGCTGTCCCAGTGTGCTTCAGGGGGCCGTGTGTACTAATCTGTGTGCACACCTGTGTGACAGAAGGGTGCAACCCCCAGCACTTGTGTCTGTGACCCCCGTGTACGTGAGCCACATGCCCACCAAGGCGAGCACCTCCGTACAATGCTAGGGAAATAATGACTAAGCATTCATGCGTCACTGCCTGTGGCCTTCCCTGCCACTGGCTGGGTCTCCTCCAGGAGACTGACTCATTGAGTGGCAGGAAAACTCCCTCTGTGGCCCGTGGGTGTGGCCCCCAGCATCTTCCTGGGGCCTTCGCAGTGCCCACCAGCCCACCCAAACTGCAGTGAGCCCGCCCCTCAACCTTCAGCCCTTGAGTGAACCCTCTGTCCCGTGTGTCTCACTGTGGAGAGAAACCGTCGCCTGCACCATCCTTATGCATGTTGCAGATCCCATTTAGCAGATGAGACAACTGAGGCCCAAAGAGAAATGGAGCCCCGAAGACAGATTAATTGGAAGGAGGTAACCACTGCTGGGTTCTCCTCATTCCACTGCTAATGGGGAGGAGGAGGGAGGACTTGGGAAATACCTGCTCAGGCTACCCACCCTGCCTTTGTTGTAACCCATTCTGTGCATCAGAGAGGGTAAAGGCTCGCAGTCCCCCCCTTCAGAAATGAGGAGACTCCCCATAAACTGCTGGGGATTGCAGTGGCAACAGGAGAGCGCCCGTGGAGTTCCCTTGGAAACTCAGCCTGGACAGGACCAGGCAGGGCTGAGACCCCTGCTGTCTGCCAGGCTCTGGGGGCCAGGCTTTCTTTCCTCGGTGGTGGAAACCATGAGGGTCTGCACCCGAGGGGGTTAGCTGAGGCCACGAGGCTGGCCTCTTCCCTCCTCAGCCGACCATGTGCCAGGCCCGGAGGCCTCAGTGGCGTCCAGGAGCCCTGGAAGGGGTCATGGTGGCAGGATGGGCGTCCCACCCAGTGTCAGAAGAGACACCCGACGTCTGCTGGCCCAGACGTCCTGTTTCACAGAAGAGGGGACTGAAATGCCTGGTTCCACTTCCTCATTGCTCACCGAACTTTGCCTGTCATTGTGCCAGGCCTTGCGGGGGATTCTGAGAAGCACTGAACCCAGCCCCTGCCCGCGGGTCCAGCCAGAGAGACAGGCTAGTCACTTGGTGACTCCAGAGCGTCCGCGACGCTGGAACGGGGAAGCCTGCCCCCCCCCCCCGGGGTGCGCGATGGCAGGAAGCACTGTAGCACTATAGAAGTCCCCTGACCCAGGTGGGCGTAACTGTGCCCAGTAAGGGGAGGTCTCAGGGGAGCTGAGGGAAGTTGGGGGTTGCCACAGACCCACTGCATCTTTTCGAGAGGCAGACGGTTGGTCCAACCTGCCAAAGGGGAAGAGTCTGGCGTGACTTACCTGGCACCGTGCCTCAGTTTTGCCAACTGTAGGACAGGGGCAATAACGAAGTGAGGCCGATGAGAGGCAGAAGGGGGTTAGAGCTGGCAGGGCGGTGCCTTCGTGTGGGTGACGCCGTAGGGTAGCTTGCGTCATGAGCCCCTGTGCCGGGGCGCCGGCAGTGCGCCGTGTGTGTCTGGTGCGTGATTTCACAGGATCCCCATCACAGACCCACGAGACAGGTCCCACCTACATCATCCCCCTTCTGTAGATGAAAACAGACTCCTGGGGAAGGAGCAACTAGCCCTAGGCGGGACCGCCAAGGAGGGAGAAGGCGAGCTCTGGATGGCCAAGGGCTCTGAGAACCTAAAAGGCGTATTTTTAAAGGATGATTCCAATTAGCCTCAAGGTCATTCTAGCCCCATCTGAGAGGATATGGGATTGAAAGGCTGGGCTTCATACACGTGGCCCCCAAAGAGTTCGTCCCATCTTCATATCTGGGGATGTAGTAGGCAAGGGGGCAAGGGTGGGCTTGGTGCCCTGTAGGTCAGAGTTTTCGACCCGACTCTGACCTCGGCACCACTTCCTCACCTGTTCAAGCGTCCTGCTGGACTGCAGCGAGAGCCGGGACGCCAGGCACGGCAGAGGTGCCTCGTACTGCCGTGTGGGAACATGCCAGGACCTCTGGTCAGGGTGCTGGGGAGCTAGGAACGCATGAGGGACAAGTCAGTGGGGAAACACCTTCCTCCTAGGGCGGAGGAGGGACCACAGGAGGCTGTTGCCTGTGTCATTTCAAACTGGTTTCCCCGGAGCCTGGAGCCGGGCTTGGTGTGCATAGTAGGTGTTCAGTAAATGTGGTTGATGAATGACTGAGTGAGTGGTGTGGGGCGTGACTGTGCTAGGAATTCTAAGGATCTTTCTCTCCTCTCTTCCTTTCTCCTTCTTGCGAATCAGGGCCTAGGGTGAGAAGCTGACTTCGAGTTCTCTTGTACTCCAGCGGAAAGTCATTTACTTCCTGCGAGTATCCTGGTGGGGTTCTGGGAGCAGGGAGGTTCTCTCAGACTCTGGCAGTGGGAGGAGCACCCCTTGTCCCCACTATTCCCCCTTTGCTGTCACCTCAGAGACCACAGGCCAAGGTCCAGCTGCTGCACCCCCAGGGCTGGCTCCTGATGTCCAATGGGCCATCTCCCCCCTCCCTGGCCTCTCTCCTCAGGCCTCCCCCATTCCCTGTGGTGAGTTCTAGATCTGCCTGCAGCCCCGCCCTCACTTGCTCCATTCTGGGCCCCTGTTGGGTCACCTGAGAGCTGCTGAAGTTCCTCCCTGGGTACCCCACCCACTCAGCCCCACCCTTGGGATTCTGAGACCCACCCCCACAGGGATGCAGCCCTCTGTCTGGCCAGGATGAGGTCCTCAGCCAATAGCCCAGACAAGGAGACACATGGGAGGCATTCAGACCTGAGCCTGAGATGCAGGCAGCACTCCCGGCCATGGGGGGGGCGGGGGAGGGGGGAGGGGGTGGGGGGGCCCGGCTATGGTTCCTGGTGAGCCAGGCACTGCAGGGGGTGGTGTGGACAGAGAGAAGGACTCTGTTCTCCCTCTTCAGAGAGCAAGCTGGGCATAACAAAGCTGTGAGAAGTGCCTTGCCAAAGGCTTCTCCTCCCGCCCATCAAACCCCGCAGGGCTGTGCCCTGTGTCTGACAGGTGTGAGCATTCGGCAGTGAAAGAGCTGAACGGGCCGCAGCGGAACTCCCCTGGGAAAGGGCCAGTGGACTGGGGCTTCCCGGGCATGAGCATTTGGAGTGGACCGTGAAGGCTGAGTAGGAGCTTACCAGCTGGAAATGGCACTCCAGACTCAGAAAGCGGCATGAACGGGCTTTGAGTCAGGAAGATACATGGGGTGTCTGGGAAACAGCAAATGTGTGGTGTGCAGGGGGCACAATGGGTCTGGCAAGGTGGGGCGGAGCCGAGAGGCTGTGTGCTTCCTGCCCGGTGGTTCGGACCTCGGGGGAGCCGCCAGAAGCCTTGGGCCGTACGGTGAGAGGCCCAAACCCCAAGGTGAGTTCTGTGTGCTACTCAGGATGGCCTTTTAAGATAAATTCAAAATCTTTCATTAGGAAAGATTTTTTATTGCAGTTAAAATATACGTAACATAAAAGTAGCCATTTTAACCAGTTTAAATGTACCGTTCTGTGGTGTTAATTACATTCATAGCATGTGTAACAGTCACTGCTAACTATCGACATTTCCAGAACTTTCCATCATCCAAGCAAACCTGTTAAACAACAGCCCCCTCCCTCTCCCCTGAGCCCCCGGAAACCTCTCTCCTACTTTCTGTCTCTCGGAATTTTCCTACTCTAGGCGTCTTGTAGAAGTGGAATTGTGCCGATCACATTCGTTTGTTTGTGTCTGGCCGTTCGGGTATCTTCTTGGGAGAAAAGTCTGTTCAAGTTCTTCGCCCACGGTTAGACTGGGCTGTTGCTGAGTTGTAGGAGTCCTTTATGTGTTTCTGGATATGAATCCCGTATCAGACATATATGATTTCCAAATATTTCCTCTCATTTTGGGGGCTGTCTTTTAACTCTCTAGATAGTGTCCTTTTGATGCACAAAAGTTTTTAAATTTGATGAAATCAAATTTACTCATTTTTCTTCTGTTTCCTGTGCCTCTAGTGTTATATCTAAGAATCCATCACTGAGCCTACTGTCCAGAAGAAACCCCCATTTTCTTCTAAGAGCTTTATAGTTTTACCTCTAAAGTTCAAGTCTTTGATCCATTTTGAGTTAATTTTGGGCATATAGTGTAAGCTAAGAGTCCAGCTTCATTCTTTTGCATGTGGATATTTGGTTTTCCCAGAACCATTTGTTGAAAAGACTGCCCTTTTCCCACTGAACGGTCTTGGCACCTATGTCGAGAATCAATTAGCCATGATATTTGAGAGTTTATTTCTAGGCTCTCTATTCTGTTCCATTGGTCTGTCTGTCTGACCCTTGCATGCCTTGTTCGGTAAAGTCCAGAATCCCAGAATGTGGGGAAACTCACCAGTCGCCCTGGCCATCTGCACACCTCCAGGCCAGTCGCCCTGGCCATCTGCACACCTCCAGGCCAGTGACGGACCAATCAAAGAGATTCAGCTCGGGAACACACTGGTTTCCCAGAAGCCAGGGCTGGAGAGAAGGGGTGGGACACAGAACCGCAGGCCACTGGCCAGGTCCCCCGCTGTTCAGGGGCCTCTGTGCACATCAGCTGGCCCTCCTGTGAGAATGCGGTGCTGGGGGAAATTCTCCTGTGTTCTCAGGGTGTGCATGCCTGTCAGGCTCGAATTTGGCACACTCCCTTAGAAGGACGACCCAGATTCCCCTCTCGGTGGGAGGGAAGGCCCCTGTCCACCCCCCACTGGCTTTGTGGAGTTGGCCCTGTGAACACAGCTACCCCTCGTGTCCAAGGAGGAACCCCAGCAGGCCCCGCAGTGGGTGCCTGAAACTGCGGCGAGTACCCAAGCCGATATGTACCGTGTTTTGTCCTATACGTAACATACTGTTGATAGAGTTTGATTGGTAAGTTAGGCCCCGTAAGAGATGAACAATAGTTATGAAATAGAATAATAACAACACTGCACTGTACTAAAAGCGATGTGAATGGCTTTGGGGCCATTATTAAATCCAGTAAGCGTTGCGGCGCAAGATCGCATCACACCGCTCAGAGCGTGTGCAGTCTAAAACGTGACTTATCGCTGGAATTTTCCATTACAAGTTTTCGGATGGCTGTTGACCATGGGTGGCTGAGAGTGTGGGAAGGGGAACCGTGGATAAAGGGCGCTAGCGGTTCAGCAGAGACCTGCTTCAGCCTGGCCACCCCAAGGCAAGCTGCAGGCACCATTTCTACTGTTCTCAGCATCTTGCAGAAACTTTGTTCCCCCCGCCGCTGGGCCCGAAGGCTGCCCAAAACTTCACGCGCCTTTGGGTTGCGGGGCCGGTGTAGGCAGGACCTGGCAGCAGATCTCAGCCTGTGTGTGCAGCTCAGAATACTGGGGCGCATTGGTTGAACTATTCCCCTTCAGTCCCTTATCTGTAAACCGGGGATAAGAATATCTACCTTTCGGAAACCTTGTGAGGATTAAATAAGGCCACCTAGACGAGGAGCTTAGAGCGAGCAGATCCTAAAAGAGAATGGAAGAGCTCAGGAAGCAGGAGCCGTTCCTGTTGATAGGATTTTGCTGGAACCCTCTGTCAGTCTGGTCAGAAATGCTAACAGACAGTTAGCATCGACTTCAGTGCATAAAATTGGAAAATTATTACTTAATCTACACGGTGTGGTTAACAAAATCTTTTCAAATGTGGACGGGTGGTGAAAGGAACGAAGCTGGCGGGCTGCCTAGCCTGAGGGCGGGAGAGATTCAGGACAGGCCAGGGGCACCCCCAGGCCCCTCAGAACCTGCAGCCCACGTCTCCCCCAGCTGCTGCTCCTTGCACCCAGGCATCGTGAGCTGGGGCATAACTTTCTCCCTTTCCCTTCCGAATGTCGGTTCTCTGTGTTCATCTGGCCCCAAACTCCAGACCAGGAGGTTCCCCAAGGGCGGGACTTGCGTTGAGTTCTCCAAATGGGCATGGGGCTGGGCCCAGAGAACATCAGGGAGGTTCTGCGCCCTCTTGGGGCCCCAGCTTACAGATTTCTGATTAGGGACCATCTGTTCAGCGTCGTGCACGGGCCAGGCCTGGACTGGAAACTTCCACTCAAACCTCTCAGGAGGAGTGAGCGCCCCCCAATTTGCAGACGAAGAAGGTGCGACCCACAGAAGGCCGCCGTCCCTGCTGTGAGTTGAGCCCAGACCTCCTGAAGCCGAAGGACCTTCTCCTCTCCAACTCCTCTGCCATTGGGGCTAATGCCCGCTGCCTGGGCGGCCTCACGCCTGTGCCCCTCAGACATGCCCAACACACAGCAGAGCCCTGTGCCTGGTGGCGTGGGGCGCAGCTGGAAGGGACTCTTGGCACACAGCACACCGTCTCCCCAACCTCCGTGCGCTGACGTGATGACCGCGGACCCTGACCGCCCAGGCCCTGTCTCCCTCCTCCTTCCAGAGCCATCCTCAGAACCAGCCCGGCAGGGCCCTGAGCCTGAGAGCGGCCCCTAAACCCCCAAACACCTGACCACTGGCTGCGCGTGACATGGCCTCCTACTTCGCTCTGCATCAGAGTCCGGACCGGGGAGGAGGGTCCCAGTTGGAGAGGCAGCGTCTGCCCCAGCAGGCAGGCCCACGCCCGGCCCTTGCCTTCCCGAGTGAGCCCCACCGGACGCAGCTCCGCAGAGAAGATTCCGCAGAAGCTGCTTCTCTGCTTCACAAAGTGCATTCTCATACATCCTCTGGGGTTAAGTTTTCTCCATAGAAGGTACACACCAGCTACTCTAAAACACAGACTTATCTGAATTTTTTTTCAGCCCAGATGAGCAGAAGTCCATGAAAAAACTGTTTTTAACTAGCAAGTTAGTAACTATTGGAATAGCTCATATTACTTCTACTTATTACATGTGAGGGCAAGGTACTCCGAACCTGTCCACTCCAAACCCCAGCCATTTAGATGGAAGTCTCACAGCTTAGATATAATTATGTCCTAGAAATTTAATATTTTAAAAGTATTAGATAGTTATCAAGGTGGATTTTTTTTTTTTTAAGCAAAGATCCAATGGTCTTATTCATCCTTAGCAACCTCAGAAAACTTGAACTGGCTGCTTTGCGACTCTTTCGGCCATTATTTCCCCCTTCTGGTCCAAGGGGAGAAAAATCTTGCTTTTTCAGCTTATAAATGATTCTAACCTAGAAGGTTAAAGTGGACATGTGGAGAGAGAAAACGCTTGATTTTAGAGGAAGAAGCAAATGCTTTTCCGGCTGACACAGTCCTGCAAACTGAGACGTGACCGATATTAATGCAATTCCACGGGTGTTTGTGGGTGTCAGACGTGGGCAACAGAGCCTGGCGAGGCACTTTCCCTGCCCGCGGTGAGGCTACAGACCCAGATGGCAGAGGCTGCTGCAAGTCTACTCTTGCAACGCCTTCGGTAGGTGATTTAACCATCGGGGGCCAGTAGCGGAGCTGGAGGAAGGTGTGGCAGGGAACCCACTAGGAGGAGGAGGGGGTGGTGGACTGGGGCCCGGAGGAGCCCCGGGGGCTCACTAGGTTGACAGGCTCCCACTGTGGCCCTGAGTCACTGAGGTCAGTTTCTGGATGACAGCGGTGGCCGCGCTACTTTTCCTGGAATGGCCCCTCTCGTCCCTCCCGACTCCCCGAGAAATTACAGGTAGTACGGTGTGTGGGGCCACCGGGGGCTCCCACAGAGAAAAGTCTTCCTGAGCACGTAAACACTCACGTGCTGACATAAGAAAGTCGCCGGGAACAGAAGCGGGAGCGAGGTTTTTATGTGGCTCGCGGCTGGCCTGAACTTGGTCACCTGGTTCGTGAGCCTCACTGTGCCCAATGCAGTGGTTAGAATGACGATTTTCATGTCATGCTTTTGCCTTCAAGGTTTAATCTCAGCTTAAAATATTTTTATGCAAGGGACTTTCTTTAAAATAAACTAGAAGTTTTTAAAAATAGATATAACAAAATAAAGTTAATGTCTGATTTTTATGATGGTGTCAAATATCTCACCCCATTTACAGTCTTCGTTCTGTAGACAGGAAGCAGGCCCTGACTGGAAGGGACCCTGGGCTGCGTGCGGCCATCTGGGGCTGGATGGCGGGCAGCTGAGCTGAAGCGGGAGCACCTGGGGAGGGAGGCCCGCGAGACGAGACATTTACTGGCTGAACAATTTTGCTTGGCTCTTAAGGTGCTCTAGCCTACCTGGCCTCCATGTAATACGTGCGTTAAACTGTAGCGTGGCCAGTTCCGTGGATGGCGAGCACGCTCTGTGTCAGGCAGGGTCATGCCTTCCTGCCCTCCGCCCTGTTCAGGCCTCGCTGCCATTCTGGGGTGTGGATAGTACCAGCCTCACCTCACGGATGAGGAAACAGGCCACGCAGAGGCCGAGTCACTTAGCCAGGGACGCTCGTACTGGCAGAGCCACAGCGTGGCTTGGGAGCCTCCTTGATCATCTCCTTTAGTCTCCTCCCATTCCTCTGATGGAGAAAATGGACAGTTCTTCACCTTTTTAAAGTGCACACAAAACACAGCTTCAGCAGACCCCTCCAGCCGGGTGGCTGCCCCAAAGCCCCTCCTACATAGCGATCTGGAGTTGCCCCTAAAAATACCCCTCGCCCAGGCTGGCCTGGGTCCCCCTGCTCTGGGCACCGCCCTGCACCGTAATCACTGCCCCCTTGTGAAGGTGGGTCTTTGAAGGAAGGGCCCTGATGTCTTGGGCTTTGTATTCCCACCCCTGGGAACTTGGCTCAGCACTAACCGGGGGTTCCAGAAATGTTGCTGAATGAATGAATGAAGCAAATAGGTGGCAGAATCAGGAGTCAAGCCCAAGCCTGTCCTACTTCAAAGATTTCTCGTTCATTTCCTTTCACCCAGTGCAGGATTCAACCTTCTCCGTCTCGCCTGCCATGGATCTGAATATGCTGCCAGAGCTGCCCGGGGGTGGCTGGGGCTGTGGGCTTTCCTCTGTGTCAAACGGAGGCTCAGAGAGTCAGGTGGGAGATGTTTAGGGACATGCCCAGGGTCACACGGTTTGGTGGAGGCAGAGCGGGGCCATGGGCAGACAGTCCCAGAGCTGATTTGAGATTGGGAGATGCAATCCTGACAGGCTGTGTGAGCACAGGGGGGTCTGTGTGTCCTGCCAGAAGGTGTAGAGTGGCCCAGAGGGGTGCCTGAGCTCTGGGACTTATTGTCGGGGTGAAGGGCGAGGGTGGGAGGCTCCCTTTGCCTCTCTGATGGTGGCCCACCTGGTCCAGCTCCCCTTCCCTTGCCAGGTGCCAGGACCTCCTGTAGCCAGGTGAGGCAGAGCAGGAGGAGGCGCTCAGCCCGGAAGCGGGGGGCTGGG